>CAIGRQ010113322.1:0-17016 GCA_903798375.1 Fraxinus sp. D2006-0159 | reverse complement strand
CAAAAAAAAAAAAAAAACAAAAACAAAAACAAAAAAATTAGCACCAAGAAAAGATTTTCCCACCATTTTGGTGGGAAAGTCTTTTCCCTAAAAAGCTAGAAAATGTGCATGTGTGGGAGAAAGTGGCAAAACCAATTCCCAAGAAAAAAAATGCTATCAAACACCAAAAAACATGGAAAATAGAAAATGTTTTCCATTTTCCATGGAAAATCAACCCTACCAAACACACCCTTAGAGTCAAAAGAACATATGTGATAACTGAAGATTATGTCGTCCTAACTTACAGTTGTAAGCTGCTGGTGATAGAAGTAAAGTTTCTTCAGACTCCCATATTTTGACAACTGATTTTCAAGTTCGTCTACACATCTGTCTCAATACAAAACTCATTAGCTACAGTGATGAACAAAGTCTAGCCCATTTGAGAGCAGAATAACTTTTGGAACCCAAATCTTCAGAAAATTGTTGAGACAGCAAAGAAAATTGTGACACAACTATTCTAATTAGCAGAGATGATTAAGATTAGTAATGCATGATAATCAGTAATACATCCGTAGAAGTAAGGCATAAATTAAAACTTCTCTAGGGTTTCTGATTGTAAAGAATGAAAGGTTATTTATCCAATGCGACAGTTAGCCAACAAATTTCTATAAACAGCCAAAAATTGGGAGATCAATCCCGTGATTCAAAATGTCATCTCCATAGTAATAAGGATGGATGCCATCAGAAACATGTTAAACTATCAATAACATGTCTACTAGCTAAGTGGAGTTGACAGGTGCACACAGAATCAGATAATAACTGACAAGGTTCAATACTGGAATTTCACAAACAAGATTTTGCAATCATTAGATCCATCTTGATCTTAAGATTAAGAACAAGCACCAGTTTCTATAAACAATTGCACATCCATAATAAACAATTGCATACAACTAGTCAATAAAGAAATTATGAGTAAAGTCATGAGAAGATAACAGAACAAGAAATTTAAGCCTTGTCACAGTAAGAAAGAATACCTGGACCAGTTGTATGCAGCATTTCCTTCTGATAGTAAACCTTCTTTTCCAGTAGATACTGTAGCCTTTTCCAAATGTCTAATGTTAATAGATGACCGGGAAGAAGTCACGATCATCAACACTGATAACCAATCCTTCCGTAACTCCTGAATGTTAAAAACATGATTCACAGTTGGAAAATTTGATGATAAACACCCAACAGCAGAAAAACTGCAAAAAGGGGAAAGGGGGTGGTTGGGGTGGGGGTGGAGAAAATACATCAAGATTTTTCTCAAAACACAACAAAAATAACATGACATTTAATACATTAAGCAGAGCATGTTGGAAGGTCAATTAAATTTGAAAATATACTACTCAGTATCTCCAGCATGCAGACAATAACAAAGGAAAAAACCTTCAAAATTTTACAATCAACTTGAGGGAATACCAATGGGACTAGCAAAAATAGAGGAATACAACTACGGGCACCAACATAGAAAATTACATATATATATTAGATTCCAACAAGTTTCCCTTACAGTATTGTGTATTACCTCTAGATTATGATCCAAATGTCATTTTGAGAAAAGGCCCAAGTTTGGCAAGAAGCAATAAAAAACAGCAAAAATATAACAAATATAGAAATGAATTTGACTCCGCGTAATAACTTCATGTTGCTTTATCTATAAATTAGTGACAGTTCATGAAGTTTCACATTATTGTGATATAATACTCAGGAGACATTCTAGCATACTAGACAATTTATTCCATTTCATTTATTTTGACATGCATATTGAATAATTTTGGCAAATATGTGATTTCTTCATTAGCAGTGTAAAACACAAGTTAAGCTTCAGTCTAGTTGTCTTGAATCTCTTGATTCAGATAAGAACATTCCATGTAACAATGCATGGAAAAGGAAACTAAAACAAGCGAGCATCTGATAAATTCTTACAGATAAATCACATGTGATGACAGAAATATTTTCACCCTGAGGCTTTGGTATATTTTCTAGATGATGAACAATCCTCTGGAAAATCCCTTTCAAGGTTGCATCCAGGTCAAGAGCTACCATTCCTGGTGTACCGAGCAGAAAGCGTATTCTGCCAGCACATGATGATAGGTATGATAAAGCATAGCCTCTAATTGCTGAGGAGAAAATGGAAATATTTGCTGATTAGTGTAACACAAAAACTGAAAAAATGAACAACACAGTTTAACATATGTTCATTTTGTTGTATTGAGAAACATATTAAGTTCACAACATCCTCTCTGGGAACTAATACTGAGCAGTATACCATGGCAAACCCCCTATAGAAACTTCAGTGAAATTTGTCGTCAATTGTACAATTCATTCATTTATTACAAGCTTTAGCAAAATGAATTAACAATTCAATAGTTAGTGGACCTGTCAATGAATGATTCAGGAAAACAATAAGTAACGAGCGTCAATTAAATTAAAACAAGAAAAAGGAAAAGTTAATATGGACAGTAAATCAACAGAAATAGATTTTAATTTTATTTTTAGCTTTAGTAAGGGTATCTGACCTGCAATGTACTTCCGCACTAGACAACAAAGATGGTCCATTCCATCCAATAAGAACCCAATAGTTGGATCATTTGCGTCCTGCATCCATGAATCAAACATCTAAAAGGGTTGCATTTTGATGTGATATGCTCTATATCTAAGAGATATAATACATACTACAAAGTTGTATTCCACTAACCCACTTAAAATATATAATTTCCTTACAATTTCTACTGGAACAACTCGGGCTGCTTTTGATTTTGATGAAGCTATTCCGACGTGCTGGAAATACCACAATACCTCACTCTGTGCAAAGGCCAAGGCCGAAAATACCATCTGCAGAAACACCAAAGAGGATTAAAGTTACTAATCTGTCGATATATCATAAGCAAACCATGAAGGCAGATCAACCTTAATTGAACTTTGTCACTCTAACATATATTGGTATCTAACAAGAGACGGGAACCCCATTTCCTTGCTCGTCTCTCTCTTCTAAATGCTCACTCCTTCACAGAATATATATAACCCGGCCAAGCATCGGAATGGATTCAGTACGTCACCATAGAGGAGGAATCCAGATGTTTCAACTATTGACATCTAACTTTAGTAATGAATTAGTGAACACAGTCCCATGCTCCCAATTTGTAATCATCCCAACTTGGAACAACCACATTTAATAAATGTTAATAATAGATCAATATGCACAGTCTACTCTCTAATATGAATTTAACTGAATTGAAGAACTTTCTGGGTCTGAATAGTGAAGAGAGAGCCAAACTGAACCATATATACACCATAACATGATATACTAGACAGAACAGAACTTTACATGTATTAAAAGTGAAGTATGGTCCAGCTAGAGCGAGTAGGCCATAAGTTCTTTTTTTTCTTTTTTTTCTGAAGAAACCACAATCACAGTCTAAGCCTTGTTCCCTATAAATTTGGACATGGCTACATGAAGAACAGTTGGCATGAAATTGCTAGCGCTAAGATACGTAAAAGCGTGATATTTCAAGACCGATAGCCTAGCCAATTAAAATGATTAGGCATGGGAGTCAAGAGATGAGCATGGTAGGCACCATTATTATAAAATATCTGGTTTGTTAACCAGCAGGCAGCAGCTGTTTAAACAAATGATGGGCGTCCACTATTATGAACAAAATTATATGCAGTTCACAAAAAATAATGGATCCTGATCATATATCTTTACCATGGAAGAACCCTAATCCGTTAAGGAAAAGGAAATGGAGGAATTATTCTTAAGTCAATAACTTGGCACTGCAAACCCTGCGGTTCCTGTTTACTGCTATCTTCAGAACTATTCTGCTCCAGAACCAGATGTTCAAATTCTGTACAGGTTTTCCAATATCCTTACCCTTATGACATCATTCTGAACATTTTTTCTCAATCAAATTCAGATAACACATGCATATATGTATTCTCCTAGTGGTTGATTTTTCAATATGGTAAGGTTAGTGCATTGTTATTGCCCGTAGCTACCTTCATTAGGTGTCCCCGACTGAGCTTAAAAACCAGCCTAGTGTACATGCGCAGGATAGTTTCTTGTTCGAATAGGTTTTGGTTAAACAGAATTCAGGCAACACACACAATATACCTGAATGTTTGGAGCTATTAAACTTGGCTGATCAGTGAAGAAGAGCACCATCCTTCCAATCTCTTGCTTCAGTAAAATTCTCCTTTCACGGTGTATGGCATCACATGAAAATAATGCTTGCTCGTGAACTTCACTGCAGTCATCAAATAGACACATTACCAAGACTGATTATCGTCCTACAAATACCAGAAGAAAAGGGCAGACATGTCCAAAATAAGTTGATGGAAATTTTTTATTAAATTTGAAGTTTCAAATGCACAAACAGAAACAGTCAATAAGAATAGAGATAACCAACAAAACAAAAATATTTCCTTGAGTATATTAGCAGTGTGAGGAAAGAAAATAAAAAGGTAGAAACAAATGAGACAGAAAGTAGAACACTCAGCCTTGTGGAGCCAAGATTCTGAAACAAACATACAACGTCCACCATGTCATTTAGATCCACGGAAATAAAACCAATATAGACATGGTTAATTTCATGAAATTGTAAAAAATGGGATCAGAAAATTATCGTACAAATCTTCCCCCTCTTTATAATTTCAGACAGCAATATTTGACGGCTATACGTAACGTATAAGAATGTCGTGCCGTATTTCATTAGGATAACTGGTTTCTGCAACCGAGGAATGTATCTGCATTAAATGCCAGAGAATACTGATTTCCTGAGATACTCCAGTCTCTCTCCTATTTCCAAAGCCGCAATCATTTAAGAATGCTGACAGTGCAACTTCTGCTCTTGAGATACTCAAACCTCTCTCCTATTTCCTAAGTACAATCATTTTTAGAGACTCCATTGCACAATTCAACTATCCACCAAGTGACATTTTAAGAATCTTCTAATATGCATCTTTCTTTTTCAGAGAATGAACATCCATCTCATTATTGAACATCGGTGCTCTAAAGAGAGGCAAGGATGACCACATCCAAGTTACTCAATCCCTATTTATTTTCTTGAGAGTTGCTGACGCAGCGTCTTTTTGGTAACTCATACATCCCTGGAATAATTATACCTGCATGTTGGAAATGTTGTCTGGTTTTCCATAATTATATAATGGTCAACATCTTGTTTTTCGTGTACTACGTATTCATATTGCATTATTATGGGTTCCTTATTTAGATGACATATGCAACACGCAAAAATACTGAATATAAATCTCCATTGTGTATCAAATCTATTAATACCTTATCATTCTCTCCACCTGTTTTGCAACACTATACTCCAGATCTGCTTCCTTTTGCTTTGTCCGTCCATACTTCGCCATCTTCTTTGATTCCAATATCCGTGGTAAAACATACAACTGATAATCCTCGTGCAATAATATATACTGCACATTTAACATGAGACAATGATATATTAGTTCATATTAAGAAGAGAGAAAGATATATCACATCAATGTACACGCCACCCTGTTCACTGGTAATTCATCTTGTACTCACTCAACATCTTTATTATATTTATTATATTACGTATAATGGATAATTGAAGTCATATATTAATGTACAAGAATTGTTATCATAGAGTTTTAAACTTTTCTGTACATTGGTTAATTATAAGATACTGCAGTTCCAGGTCTTTGGTTTCCGTCAAAAAATATTGGTTCAATATGCATTAAAGTATTTAATCATCCTCTCTTAGCCCTGCCGCCGGGTAAGTCAGTACAAGGGTAAGGTTGTGTAACACAGAACTTATTGATTGCCACGCTATAGTGTTCCTTCTTGGAGTGGATTCTGCATTTTATACCTTTTTCAAAGAAAGGACTGCAGGGAACAGCATTGGCTAGCTGAAGATCTAGACATACCAGAATTGATGGTAAGAAGCCATTCGAATGTAATGTAACTACAGAAGAGGTCAGGAGTCCTATTTGAAAGTTCAAGTTACTTTCCTTTAGAAACATTTTTTGAGAATTCAGCATTTATTGAGCATCAGGCTTAGCTTCTTGCTATTCACGTTGTCTAACTTCCATCTCACCATGCCTGTTTAGATAATTAGACAAACTTTTCGAAAATTTAGACAGTGGGTAGTGGGTACCAACAAAATTCAGTCAATTTCTGAGAGATCTATATACTTTTCGGACATTTAAGATATTCACTATTTCCCTTTTTGCAATAAAATGAATGTGCCAAAAGAAAATGAAGAAACGCAAGTTTCATTTAGAATGACTGACATTAATAACTCACCTCATCCCTAAATAATGTAAGAACTAGGTTTTCCTTCAGCACAACCTGAAAGGCATTCCAAGAAAGAAGTATTGGAATTCATTAGTGGTAAATAGATATATAGCCAAGCAGGCAGAAAAATATTATAACAACTAGAAAATGATTATTCAATTTCACCCACCCCAGGCCCAAATTCTCAAGTGCATACATCTTATTCTGTCCTATTTTCCTAAATATGTAAACCAATATATTGCAGCTCCAAGGAAATTCATATTATGCACCACTATTCAATTCAATAAAATGTTCTTTTTTGTGATGTATCTTTGCCAACATAGTCAAATGTAAAATTTCAAATAGTTATGGAAACAGAAGAAAAATAGGATGGCCTGCAATATACCAAAGCAATGTCGATGCTTGTGACCCTAAGAAGCTCATCAGGGCACACAAGATATCCAAATAACACCCATTCTCTATAGCAAGTAACATTTGCCAAGTCTTGAGCCCTCTGCAAATGAGGTGGAAAAAGTAAATCTAAAATAACGACGGGAAGAGAGAAAAATGACTGACATAACTTCCTTCACAGAGAAAGAGTTTGTCTTAGGTCAGTAATTATTAGGTTAGATTTATCAACTTAAAAATAAAAAAAGAAAGAAAACAATTTACCATTGGATGTGCGGAGTTGGTTAGTATGTCAGGATATCGAGGATGAAAGGGGCTCAGAAAACCTTCATTTCTTAGCTTCCTTGTATCGGTAGATAAAAATACAACAGGACCCACAGCCTCCAATACCTGACATAAGGATGTGAGAATAAACTAGTTGCATGCCTAATTCTTTCTTTTGACAGAAAACATAAAAGAGAGAAAGCATTAAAAAACTATAGAGCAACAACACTAACAAAGGGTAGATAATAACATGTTACATGAGGATGAAACAATATTCATGTTTGGGTTTTATTATAAGTAGCTGAAATTTCAATTTGATAGAAATGAGTGATGGATAAGTGGGTAGTAGTTGTAGGTCCTACGAAATGTGTGTTGAAAATTAAAGTTTGACTTTGACCTTTAAATTTAAGGAGAATATAGCGAAAGGCAAACAAGCGCAATATCTTCATAATGAGAAAACGTGATCTTACGCCACTTTTTTCAAGCATTGTGTAGCATTTAGCACCAGTAACTTCAATGCAGGGATTTCATTATGCATGCAACTGTTTATGATGCGAATTAAACGCTCGGCAGCAAAGGTGTACCGGAAAAAATGTGAAAGGAAAAATAATCGACTTCACTGTGAAATCATGTTAGTAAAATAGACAAGACGTAATACCTCTCCAATTCGAGGGCTGACAAAATTAAGATCTTCCTGTAATCCCTTTAATGGTGGATCGTAGGAATCAACGAATTGAATTAATCTGTTATCGAGAAAGATGGAACAGTTAGCAAGTAAAATGCAATATTTTTTACACTACAGATTTGACATATAGATTGACCACAAACGTGCATAATTTATTGCAAACGCACCCTTCATTAAGAGGAGAAACACCAATCTACTTCCATACATCTAAGCGCTCTTTGTCAATTTCCCAATCATTTAATAACTTAGTGGCCCAGAATCCATATCGTTGTGCTTCTCATAATCCTAATACTAATTCATTTTCTTTTAACGATTAAACTCATTTTTAACCCCAAAAGTTGACATGTGAATCCTCTTTCATCTCGACATTAAGTTGATACTGCCTCAACTAAGACAAATAGGTGGTTCCTTAAGTGTGTCATCTCTCTGAAAGCAGGATAGTGCACTCAGTTATGAAGCATATCATTTCCTCTGGCATTACTGTTACTTCTGGCAAAGAAGTTAAAAATGACTTTCCTTGTCTAAGCCATCAGGAATACATTCGTCAGAGTAAAGATAAATGTCACAAATTACATTGTCAGATCATCTTAATTTATCTTTAGTATATATATTTATCATCATTGTGCACAACGCCATCAAATGAAAGGTTCTAAAATCACAGAGAGATTAGGTTCAAAACTTATGACAGGCCCACTGAGGTTTACAACTCTAACGAGTATATACGATCTTACCGGTGGTAAAAATCACAATCTCGGTCATTTCTTGCCATAGAATGCAAAAGATTGTATGTTTGCAACATCATTTTTCTTGGTACCTGTGACAACAGTGTAGAGTCAAGTAATACTTAGGCGTCCACGTTGCATCATGAATGCTAATTGCATGATTTCATGCATACAAGAGCAATAAAATCAACAGGAGTATCCAGCTAGGGACAAAAAACAGTAAGGGAGAAATACATAAATGCAGGCTTGCCTTCTCAGAAAATAGATTAACACGAACAAAGGAGCAAAAGAGGTCCATAAAGGCTTGTAGTATGAGAGAATTTTGGTGGGGCTGCAAGAAAGTGACCAAAGCGTCAAAAATACCATGTGATGATTATAACATTGCTCATTGTTGATAATTTCAATAATGCTAGTGACAATAGTTTTTTTGTTCGATGGCATTATTCACTAATGCATGCATCAGAATGATCGTAAAAACAAAATTTAAATAATATCACTCTTGGATTTCACTGGACTAAGCGCATATCAAACCAAAAAGTCCAAGTCATTCCCAAATTTTTATAAATGGTAACAATTCATCTCTAGATTTTCCACAAATTCATAAACTTGCAAATTGCAATCATCCCTCACCAGCAAGGTAATAACAGTACTGCTTAAATCCAATATGAGCCGCAAAGCTTGTTCTCGAAATGCCATCAGGTCAAGGAGCAGCTGTCAAGACAATAGAGTCAGTTTTAACAAGTTATGATAAAGATAGTAGATGCATCACAATATTGATACGAAAATACAAGGTACAGGAGAATAGCCAGTAAAATATACGATTTCCCACTTTGATTGCGAAACAGTATCTTACTTTGACTGTGCAACAGTAGATGCACCTTATTCCATCTCGTTTTTTAAACCAGTTCATATAAATTGCATCATCCAGACTTTTTTTTGAAACACAACAGACCTCATGTCATCTTTAACCATGAGCCTCTTCTAACTATTTATTTCTTTATATTTTTACTGTTTGTTGTAGTGGTTGATGTGCATGCAGATGTGGATGTGATTATTGATTGTTTTCATTTCTGTTTCAACCCTAGTCTCCAAGTTTTTCCAACTCCAGAAAATCGTAGATAGTAAAAGAAAAAGTATATTGAATTGAAGTCATCAGTTACTTTCTACTGTGGATATTTATGCAAGATGTGTCGGAGTGAAGACAAGCAAGTGTCAGACATAAAGGTCGGATTAATGTAGATTACGGAGCAGGTAAATTTACAATTTTTAACACAATGTAATATGCGGCCCACCAAAGATCACCACAAATACAATAACAACAAACTAAGCATTCCCGATAATCAATCAAGACAAATACCAGCTCAAAAATGTGGTATCGTTATTAGAAAGAACTATTACAATCATGGAAAGCATGACAACAGATAAGCGACTCTCACCTGAATCCATGGTTCCAAGCTTTGTATATAAACTTCTGCACTATCAGTCATAGCATCCAAAGCAAACTTATCAACCTACAGGATCACTTCCATCGTCAATAACATAAACCAGTATTACTCAATTACAGCTAATGTAAATGCAAAATAATAAACTAATAAATCCAAAAGAATTCTAAAACTTCACCCGTTCCAGCTGTATCCTGCTGTGGTGTTCAGGAAACTTCCTCGTAAGTAATATACAAATTTTGGGATGGTTAGGGAACACGCCTGATTTCCAAAATGCTTCCGAGTAGATATGACTGACTAAATCAGGGTAATCCAAAATTTGATTTAGTCTATAAATTTTCACCATCAGTCCTTCGGCTACTTGCGTGAGCTGGTACACCCATTGCATGTTCAAACCCTTCTGTGATGACCCGCTTGAGCTCTGGCTTGTAGCACTATCAGTTCCACCATTTAATCTAGGGGCCATTTCTGGACCTAAGTACTCGTTCCACCTGGCTGGACCCTCCCATTCCTTTGACCTTATTGCTGTGGGAGATGATGATAACACGTCTTGCGCTGCAAAGTGCGTCCTAGATTTTGCCATTTCTGTACAACTATAACGCTTCACTCCCAATAATACCTATTTTCTGAGTTCCAACCAATGTATAAATACTTGAGAGTTCTAAAAAACTTCACCAAACCTCAAAACACAAAATCCCATGACTTTTTCCCAAAACTCACATATTCACAGAAAACTAAAACTAAAAGCAAACATAAGCCCCTAAATTCTTTTCGCTCAAAGCCTCAAACAAAAATCCTTCCCTCAGAGAACAAATAACAATAAAAGAACAGAGAATAAGCTAAGAAACTATTAAATTTTAAAAAAGCAAAGCATTTCTCAGTTGCAAATTTTCTAAATATTTGAACTTTTAGGTAATCAATTATAATTCATAATTCTCAGTTGAATTTCATTTTGCTAGAACAAGCAAAAATAGAGCATGAAATTTTTTCCAAAAATAAAAAGATCAGCCTTTCCGAAGTATGTATTAACAAAATTTCAACAAATTGAGAGCAATTACCGTACAGAAGTGCAATGTGGAAGTTTGGGAGTAGTTAGAACAGGAACGAGATTGAGTCGAGAGCTTCAACTTCAGATCTGAGCACTACTAACTGGTAATAATAGTACAGTAAAACTTCCAAAATCCAGTGGTTTTAGTGAGAGAGGAAAGGGTTTGGGGGATGTATGTATGGAGTTCAAGTATTTCTTCGTTTGATTTACATTACGGAGTTGACGATTTGTTAGCTTTATGGTTTTCTTTCGCTTTCTCTGTATGTAGAGAGAGAGAGAGAGAGAGAGAGAGAGAAGGGAAAACCAGCACGCACGATCTCCGTGTCACTCGATTTTATTTTTCTTTTTCTTTCCCTTTTTTTTTTTGTTTTATTTTATGGAGTAGATAATTTAGGATTAAATTAACTAATAGTCACCATATTTTATATTTAGTGTTATCAGAATCACTTAATTTGATTTTATTTCATCGTAATCATCCAACTTTATACTTAATGTCACCATAATCATCCAATCTAATTTTATTTCACTATGACTACCTAATTTCATATAACATTTCATCACGATCAATTAATTTTTTTCACCATTTTCACTAATTTTAAAAAAGTAAAATACTAACTTTGCATTTTATATTATATATATATATATACATATATATATAATAAATTTAAGAAAAACAAAATAAAATAAAAATTTATTTAAAAATAGTTACTAAAATAATAAAATAAAATAAAAAGTTATTTGAGAGAAAAAGTTACTTAAAAAATAAAATAAAGAATTATTTTAAAAACAAATGTTCTTGAAATAAAATAAAAACTTATTTAAAAAAAACACGTTACTTAGAAAAATAAGATAAAAAGTTATTTTAAAAAACCTTTTAAAAATAAAATAAAATCTATTTAAAAAAATGTTTTTAAAAATTTTAAAAAAAACTTTATTTTTGTTTTTAAAAATTTATTTTATATATATAATGCAATAAAAGCCTTTTTAAAATAAAAAAATTATTTAAAAAAAAGTTCCTTAAAAAATAAAATAAAAACTTATTTTTAAAATAAAATAAAACTTATTTAAAAAACACATTCCTTAAAAAATAAAATAAAATAAAAATTTATTTTAAAAAAATGTTTTTAAAATGAAATAAAAACTTATTTTTTTTAAAAAAAAATGTAACTTAGAAAAATAAAATAAAATAAAAACTTATTTTTAAAAAAACCAAAAAAAAAAAAACTTGTATTTTTATTTTTAAAAATTTATTTTATATATAACATAAAGTTACCATTTACCATTTTTAAGATTATGGTGTGTTTGAGCCATATTATTTTGTAAGAATGTATTCTGGATTAGTAGATTGAAAAAAAAAATGTGTGGTTAAAAAAGAAGGAAAAATTATTGATGTGATGGGAAAAGTTATTTTATTGAAAAATGTGTGATTGAAAATGACTAGAAGAGTGAGAATGAAAATTTTAATGTGTATCAAACGGAGACTGAGTTGAAAGGGTAAAAACAAGTTGGATGCCCACAGTGAAACGTTATATGAAATTGATTGGTGATGGTGAAATAAATTCAAATTGAGTGACCATGGTAGCATTAAATATAAAGTTGAGTGGTCATGATAAAATAAAATCAAATTAGATAGTCATATTGACGCGGATTTAACCCAGATAATTTATTTAACTCGTAAGATATACCTGACCTATTGCCCAATTAGCAAGTAGGTACTTAATTTTTCGAAATGAGAAAATTGATACCTAAAATTTATTATAATTGCTTAACAACTCACCAATGACATGAACCCTCAAAATCTGAAGTTCACGACCCGTGAACCTTCTACCACCACGACATTGCTATGTCAAACATTTTTCGTTCCAACAAATTCCTTATCTACACTTTTTTAATCTATGTAAATTAGACTAGTATCAATCCAAAATGATTTGAAAATATTGTTTCATTGTTAAATTGATCAAATCGAATGCCATACGGAGTGGGTCAAGCATCTATTACAAACATGTCTCAGCTAGGGATGACAAGATGTGTGACTCACGAATGAGGGAACATGCTAACCTTCATGACTTTTTTTAAAAACTCTTATTTTATTTTATGTTTTTAAATTTAAATCTTACTTAAATAAAAATAAATAAGTAGAGGAAAAAATGGGTGCATGATAATAAGGATATTTTAATCCTAGGGGACAAGCAGGGCTTCCTGTCGTGTAGCTATCCCTAAACTATTTGTTTTTTTATTTAGGGTGTGTTTAAATCACATTATTTTGAAAGAATGTATTTTGAAATAGTGGATTGATGGGTAATGTTTGGTTGAAAAAGAAGGAAATGTTATTGATGTGATGAAAAATATTATTTTATTGAAAAATGTGTGGTTGAAAATGAGTAGAAGAAAAATGAAAATTTTAATGTATACCAAACAGGAGCTTAATCTTAAGGGACGAGAAGGGTCCGTTTGATCGCAGATGTGAAAAATGGTTGGAAAGAAAATGTTTTATAAGGAATTGATTTGCCTAGAAATTGTAATTAATTTTGTTTGATTGGTATAATTTTTCATAAAAAATGTTGAAAATTTGGTGTCCGTTTGACTTCGTTTTTTATGAAAACGGTCTATTAAAGTGATAATTTTTTCTACCATTGAGTCTAAAATTTGTTCCAATTGTAAAAAAAATTATCATACCGAATACAGTTTGTTTGACTTTGTTTTGTATGAAAATTGTCAATAAAAGTGATAAATTTTTTTACCATTGTGTCTAAAAATTTTTCCAATTGCTAAAAAAATCTGGAAAATATTTACCAACCAAAACCTCAAGAATTTGTTTTCCTAAAAAAGGTGAAAAATTTGGAAAGTTGAAAAATATTTTCTCGAGAAAATTTTACCTATCAAACGTTACAAAAGTTGGAAAATAGAAATCCTTAGAAAATAAAGTCTATCAACGGAGCCTAAGAAAAGAAAACTTGATCCATTTCAACGTTTGGGGACAAACATACTATTCAAACAAGAACTTGGTGACCATTAGTGCAATTTTCCCAATATTAAGTATAATTAGATTTTATAAAAAAAAACCCAAAAGTTTTGCCTGATTTACACTAAAAGGCTCTACTACAATATTTCCTCACGTATTAGTCCCTGGAGTTTGTTTCTTACATTTTTCATGTATAATATTTATGTTTATAAAGGATTTTGCTACGTGTACATCAAAATTTATATAAGAGATTACATAATGTCACATGACACTTTATCATTCGTCAGTTTAAAACACAATCAATTTTTTTCGTCCAATCTTTTCCTTCCATATCATTTTCGATAACCGCTTAGGTATATATTTTATGTACAAATAGGAAAACCCGTTTATAAAATATCAGTAAACCACTTCATTATTGTGTTGCAGTTGATTGCTTTAAAGGTGATTCTCATTACATATTGGAATAATATTTAATCAATCCAATATAATAATAGCTAAGATTTCATAATCCAAATAGCAACATCGTTGAGCTACTTAATTGCATTTATGTTTGTTGCTCAAGTTCCAACTTAAGCCAAAAGTTAATTTTAACTTTCTAGCCAATATACTAGCTAAACTTCCATTAGAAGATACTCGATTGATTAGTACACATATTTTGTAAAAATATCGAGCCTTCGTTTGGTTCCCATTATAATGAAATTTTTGAAAATAATGTATTTTGAAATAATAATTTTTGTGAGATTGTGTGGTTAAAAAAATTATTGATTTATGTATAATATTATTTTATTGAAAAATGTGTGATTAAAAAGAGAAGAAAGAAAAATGTATTAAAATTTAACGGGGACCAAGCAGGGCTGAATAAAAACAATAATCTTAAATTTATGTTAACAAATAAATAAAACAATTTAGAAAAATTTCATCTTTCCCAAGCTCACACATCTACTCATCCCCATCAACACCAACTCCAAGTCTCCATCCCACCCAAACATTCTAATCCACTCCAACGCGTGGCCAAACAGGGCTTGCACGTGGTGTTTAGTTAGTATATTGGCTAGGAAGTTATTGCTTCCTAAGCCCTTGTCTGGGCTATATTTTAATGAAAAAAAATTTTTTAAAAAAAAATGTATTTTGAAATAATAATTTTTGAAAAATATGTAATTAAAAAGTAAAAAAAAGTTTTAAATTTACGCGCAAAATATCTTATTGAAAAATATGCTGTTGGAAAAGAAGAAAGAAAATTGCATTAAATTAAAATGTAGCGGCGTAGCCCCCATTTGATAATATTTTACGCGAAAAAAGTTGGAGATGGATCATGCGAAAAAAGGTTGAGGGTAAATTTTGTTACATTTTGCAAATGTGAGGACGAAAAGTGAAAATTTTCCATTTTAAATTTATTAAATATATGATGTAATAAATAGTTAATGCACCACGTGTGACGTGGGTGACAGGCGGAGCCGCTAATGGGTGACGGTGCGTATTTTAGAAGGGTGGTGGTGGAGTCCAAAAGTGGAGAACATACTTAGCTTTGACATTAAGCCTGCATCATTATGTGAGTAATATAGGCAGCTATGCTTGTACATAGACTACTGCATAGGTTTATTGCCCAATAGTGAAAGTGTTGATCAATAATTGATTTTCATCACAGCTCTATAGAGTTCATCATTTAAAATTAAATTAAGTAGATTATATTGATATCTAAAATGTATGTAGTGTTATTCGATGACGTCGTTGAGAAAATGCAGATGCGCGAGATGTGTTTTAGTGATTAGAGGTGTGATTTTGATAATACTGATTTTGAATATATACTCGACTATTTGAAGAGGACATGGATAACCGTGAAAACCAACAAATGTTGAACTTGATGGACGATAGCTCGAAGCATAAAGAAAATGTTCTTATTCAATTTTGACAAAACACTTTTTCATGACCACCACTATGCACTATGTTAGTTTATTGCTGAGGTTGAGTTAAAAAATATATACATCTGGAACTTATAATCTATTGAAAATTATGAAGTACATAATTATTAGGTATAGACGCTTTTTAAAGATATATCGACAAATATATTCCGAGCATTCAACCTCGCCCACAACAACTGAGACAGCATTCTAAAGTGAAACCCGAAATGATCCACAACTCATGTAGCAATTAGATCTTCGTATCTTTAATTTGGTCATCGAACTTCGTCTACATCTTCTTGCTAAATTAACAAAAATATCGACTTTGTAGATGTGACAATCAGGGACGGATCCAGGATTGGATCCAAGATCGGACTACAAAGTTTCAAACCGAGCTAATACGCGAAAAAAAAAATTTACACATGAAAATTATTGTAAAACAAAAAAAGAAAAAAAGAAATAAAAGAAAAAACCTTACAAATAAAATTTTTTTTGGGCCTTGGGGGGGGGGGGGCTACAGCCCAGCCCAACCCCCCTAAATCCGTCACTAGTGACAATGGCATTCGCGGTGGAAGTCGGAGAGCACCTAGCTTGCAACGTAGGGTTAAAAACCAGTTTATATATATATCGAACTTTGAATAATTCGTTCGCCGAATATCAATTGTATCATCATATGAGAGTGCTCTTCTGTATAAGTTCCTTGACTTGAAGAGAGCACTTAGTACATGCCTTCATTACTCCATTGAATGATACCGAGCATGATACTGTTCAACGCACACAACATCGCCCAAGTGATCTTGAGCATGATCGGTTATTCCAACCGTAGCTGAACTACCATCAACTTTCACCCATTCATGAGTGTTGGCATACTTGAAATCCTTGATAAGTGCAATAAGTTCGAGAGGAAATATTAATGTGCCGCATAAGTGAATACTTTATGATGCAAATATTGCAATTACACACAGCCAAAAATATCTACAAACTGAATGCTAAACATAAATAATCAAAATATTCTCAACAAGTTAGCTTATTTTTATAAAGGAATAGTTGCCTGAGTGGCAATTATACGTCCCCAAATTAAGTGGAAAATTCAAGTATTCAACACAGAAGAATATCAAATTCATATGTATTCAACTACTTGAGATTCAAAAATCGCGACCCGTGACCTACATGGACTCGACCCAGATAGGTCAGTAGGCGGGCTTGAGTTGTAGTCCAAAATTGTGGGCCGACCTGGAACCGTTCTGGAACCCGTAGCGGACGGACTTTTTTTCAGACGGACCGTTACTGGACTCATATGTTGG
>CAIGRQ010113310.1:0-14869 GCA_903798375.1 Fraxinus sp. D2006-0159 | reverse complement strand
TAATGTAGTGTGCCACCTAAGCATAGTGCGCATATACTAAGCACGGTACTTAGGAGATCATTACTCTATATATATATAATTGCTGATGTAAATAGTGGCTCCCTTTTAATTCCCTTTTTCATTTTTTACGATTAAAAGTTGTTCTAATTTGTTTCGATTTTGGCTTCTTTCTTTTTGAGATAAGGTCATGCTGTTATATACAATATTGCAAGCAAAATTGCAGAAATATGTAATATTTCTGTCAAATTTGATATGGGTTGTGTCATGTGTGCTTTCTTGGAGAAGAGACAAATATAATATTGAAATGACTTGGAATTTGATTTCAGTGACTTGAGGAGTTGAGAATAAAATGATGAAAATGATAAAGGATGCTCTAGTAACTTGTAGGGAAGTGAAAAGAAATGGAATATGTATTACCACTGCCGNATTTGATATGGGTTGTGTCATGTGTGCTTTCTTGGAGAAGAGACAAATATAATATTGAAATGACTTGGAATTTGATTTCAGTGACTTGAGGAGTTGAGAATAAAATGATGAAAATGATAAAGGATGCTCTAGTAACTTGTAGGGAAGTGAAAAGAAATGGAATATGTATTACCACTGCCGTAGTTGGAGGTTTAAATTCGTGTATTTCTTCTACCAACATGGATGGCACACACAAGTATCACACTAGACTTGTACATTTGAGTAATAAGGGGCTAAAGCTCCTTATTGATAATAGTATTCTGGAAAAAGACCTTGTCTAATATACTTTATGTGATCAGTATGTGCTTGGTAAGCATTTTAGGTATCCTTTTCTTCAGTTGTTCATGAAGTTGATGAGATTCTTAATTATATTATACTGCTTACTGCCGTTGTTGTCAAGATTTGGGGGTCCATCTTAAAAGGTCAACCTTGTTAAGAGGAGTAGTCCAAGATCTTTATTAGTTGGTCTGTATCTACATCTTTATTTGATGTGGGATTATATCCCTTAACACGCCCCCGCAAGATGGTGGCTCGTTTGAGCAGACCAATCTTGAAATCCACATGCTCACTTTTGGAGTCTTAANAGTAACTTGTAGGGAAGTGAAAAGAAATGGAATATGTATTACCACTGCCGAAGTAGTTGGAGGTTTAAATTCGTTTATGTCTTCTACCAACATGGATGGCACACACAAGTATCACACTAGGCTTGTACATTTGAGTAATAAGGGGCTAAAGCTCCTTATTGATAATATTATTCTGGAAAAAGACCTTGTCTAATATACTTTATGTGATCAGTATGTGCTTGGTAAGCATTATAGGTATCCTTTTCTTCAGTTGTTCATGAAGTTGATGAGATTCTTAATTATATTATACTGCTTACTGCCGTTGTTGTGCTTCTCCTTCATGGGTGAATTCCTTGTTCTTGGATTCGAGATTGGACAAGAGTTTTGAAGGGTTTTCAGTGTGTAGGCTGTGAGAAAAATTGAGTCCTAATCATTGTGACTTTTGTATAGATTGATGTCGATTTGGATTTGAAGTAAGAAGTAGATTTATCATCACATGATAATAGCATCAAACGTTACAAAACATTGATTATTCTGATCATACATGTCCACTAGCTGCTAAACAGGCTAAATGATATGCAGAGTTATGCCTAACTCTTCTTATGAAACAACAAAGAAGTCACATAAGAATAATTCCCTCCCATTCAATGCAGCTCCAACTTGCAGAAAACATTTGGCGGAAGTTTCCCAAAAGAGTGACTTTGAGTCGCATATGAGATCACCTAACATCAAGATTGTATTTTAAAAGTTAAATCATAGGTGAAGACTTAAGTCGTGGCTCTAATACCATTTGCTTGCAAGTTGAACCACGCTACTTTGCGAGAAAGTAGGTGACATAATGATTGACATAATAGATATTGACAAGATGTGATTGGATGAAAAAATAGATTTGGTAAATTCTATGTTGTAGAAATCACAATTATCAAATAGAATAATGCTACTTTACTAGAAAGTAGGTGACATAATAGGCGCCGACAAAATGTAAGTGGATGAAAAATTTGATTGTGTTTTAAACAATTCAATGATAAGTTTGCCTTGTGACATTATGTTCAGGATTATGTCAATCATTATATCTATGTAGTATGATTGCTTGCAAGTTTTCAATAGGTACCGAATACACAATATGCAAGTCAAAATCATATATTCACTCATTTATTCCATAGGAAGAAGTATATTTACAACATCAAAAGTACAACATATTGCAAAAAAAATGATGTGATGATTTATTCCAAACCCCTCAGGAAACATTAATAAAAGAATGGACTTAAAATATTTTTCATGCAAGTAACATAAGAATAACTCACTCCTACTTAATGCAGCTCCAACTTGCCAATAACCTGTCCAAAGTCAAAAACATGAATTTTAGGTCATGTACCAAATCATATAATGTTGAGACTGAATTCATCTTCCATGCATTCTACATTTCAAAGGCTACATTTCATTATTCTGGTATCTAAAGAGTTAGATCATTAGTGAAGATGGATGTCGTCCCTTGACCCCGCAGAAAGAGAAGATCCACAGGAGGATGATGATAGAGGAGACTCAAGAGACCTGAGGTTCCTTGCAACAAGGATGAAGAATGAAGCAGGGGGTTAGAAAACAAGCCTGGAGGAGCACCTGCTTTAATACCTTAAGAAAACGTGAGTTTGCTCGTGCAGTCACTGGAATACACAATAAAATTCAATCTATGGCATATTCATATAGATACGAACTATTGAGAACCTATTTTTATAAGCAAGTCATGTTTTGCTATCAGGAACTTGTCGTAAATAAGAAAATATAAGCTGCAATTGATTTACTAGGTACAACAACAATATGAATCGGATTTCATTAGTACATAGTTTATTCTGCCTAATCAACTAATTTGTGATTCAGTATTAGAGGCATACCACAAAGAACATATAAGAAAGTACAATGATATTAAATCTGCAAGTCACGAGCTATGTTAAATGATGAGATATATTCGTTCTCTTTCAATAAATGAATGTATGCAAAATCATACTTGAAACTAATCAAAATTCCTCCTAATCATGTTGAAGCCAAGATAGATGAGCAAAAAAGAAAATACTGGTTGAGGGCCTAACGTTTTGTTCATCGTCAAGTGACAAATTGTCATTTCCATCTCGATCACTCCTTTAGTAGCTTCAAACCCAAGTACCTATGAGCCCGTTTGGTAGAGATTAAAATCGGATTAAAATTGAAAAATTAGCCGTTATTGTTGACTTTTATTAGATTAGTGGGACCCAATAACGGCTATATTTTCAATTTTAATTGAATTTTAATCGGTACCAAACGGAGCCTATAATGAGAAACAGTAAGTTTTCAAGAATCTTAAAATCCTTCTATGCTACAACATGCACTAAAAGTATACAGGATCTATTGAATGTTAGGCCGAGAATGTGGAACCAGATCACAGCATTATTTTCTTTCCATATTTATTTCTGTCAACTCTATTCTGTTTTCTATTTTTAGCTTTCCCATATCAATTTGTAATCTTTTATTCCCAGTATTTTTCTGTAGACTCTTGATATATATTTCCATTGTGTGGTGATAATAAAATTGAGTCTTTCAGCCTCCTAATTTATCGTGGTATCAGAGCAGTAGAACCCTAGGACCATATTTTTCCATGGCCGAAGATAGCCCCTTACTAATGGCTTACAATGCTTCAAGCAATAACTCCAACATCAATCAATTAAATAACAACCAATCCAGCTGTGATAATTCATCACCTTACATCCTCCATGCCTTCGACAATCCAGGAACAACCTTGGTGACATGTCTGCTCTAAGAAGAAAATTACCCGACATGGCGTCGGACAATGACCAATGTACTTCATGCCAAAAGCAAGTTCGGCTTTGTAGATGGATCTGTCAAAGGTCCAGTACCTGGTTCACCAGATGAGTCTGCCTGGATCAAATGCAATTCTATGGTAATTTCGTAGATTTTTAACTCTATTCATTCCACTCTTCATGATAGTGTGGCGTACTTCATGACGGCACATGAAATGTGGAACGATCTTGAAGAGCGCTTTTCACAAGGGAACGCTCCCCGTATTCACTAGTTAAAGACAGAGATGATGAATACTTTGCAACAAGGGATGACTGTCTCAATGTATTATACAAAATTGAAGGGAATTTGGGATGAACTCAGCACATATTCTCAAATTCCATCGTGTACCTGTAGCTCTGCTAAGGCACTGGCTATAGAGAGGGAGAAAGAAAAAGTACACTAGTTTCTGATGGGTTTGAATGAAAAATACAATACCGTGCGATCTCAAGTCTTAAACACAGATCCACTACCTTCCTTATCACGTACTTATGCACTTGTGACACAAGAAGAATGCCAATAGTTAGTGACATCATCCAGATTGCCCTCTGTCAAGGGGGCAGCGTTTAGCACAAATACCAACAGACCTCATGGCAGTCGTAAACCCACAGGAAACCATGACTCTTCCAAGGAATTTTATGACTACTGCAAAAAGACCAGACACACTCGGGATACATGCTTCGAACTACATGGATATCCAGAATGGTGGGATAAAGGGAAGAAGTGTCCAGACCTAGGTTGGCCAATGAGTCTCAGCGTGTGAAAACTACTAAGGGTAACAATGCTATACCAATTAATGGGTTGACAAACGAGCAGTATGCTCAACTTATTACTATGTTAAAACTAGATAAACACCATGATTCCATGGCCAATTTTGCTGGTAAGGCGACTTCTCTATCCAATTGTGAGTTTGAATGGGTTTTGGACTCGGGTGCTTCCGACCATATAACGTGTGTTGAAAAATTGCTAGCTTCCCCTAAAACTGTATCACACTTTTCTCCAATTAAAATTCCAGATGGATCATTTTTGCCAGCCAAATCTTATGGTGATGTTACTCTTAATTCTCTTGTCAACTTGCAGGATGTCCTATATATACCTTCTTTTACTTGCAAACTTATATCTATCAGTAAGCTGACCCAATCCTTAAACTGTGTTGCTTACTTTTGTGTATTACAGGACTTAGCCACGAGGAAGCTGATTGGAATGGGTGACTTACGAGATGGACTCTATTATTTTTGGGCAATCAAAGTTTCCACAGCTGCTTCCAGCACCACCAATGACTCTTGGCTTCTCCTTTGGCATCAACGCCTTGGACATCTATCATTTGACAGGCTATCTCTTCTTCATGATTTACATTTACCTTCTGTTACTTCATTTAATAATTGTTGTGAACCTTGTCATAGAGCGAAACAAACTCGCAAACCTTTTCTATTAGTTCTATTAAAACGCTTAAGTCTTTTGAGTTAATTCATTGTGATGTTTGGGGACCATATCATACCCCGTCTTTATCTGGTGCCACTTATTTTTTGAGCATTGTAGATGATTATACTAGATCCACTTGGGTTTATTTGATCAAAACCAAGGCCGAAGTCTATGCTAAGCCTACTTTCTTCATCGCTATGATTAATAAACAATTCGGGAAAGATGTTAAACGAATTCGTAGTGACAATGGAACTGAATTCATGAATCATAACTTTCAACTTTTCTGTCACCAAAATGGGATTTTGACCCAATTTTCTTGCGTCGCCACACCTCAACAAAATGGAGTGGTAGAGCGTAAACAGAGACACATTCTTGAAGTTGCTAGAGCCTTATGATTTCAAGCTCATTTGCCCATTAAATTTTAGGGGAAATGCATTTTAACGGCAGTTTATTTAATCAATTATACCCCCACACCGCTTCTGCTTGGTAAGAGCCCCTATGAACTTTTGTTTTCTCAAAAACCAAATTATTCACATCTTCGTGTTTTTGGGTGCCTTTGTTATGCTTCTGTTATTCCTCGTTCTAGAGATAAATTCCAAGAGCGTGCTTCTGCTTGCATTTTCATCGGCTATCCTCATGGTCAAAAAGGGCATAAGGTATATGATTTAACTACGCGTAAAATTTTCACCTCTCGAGATTTAACGTTTTATGAACATATTTTCCCTTTCCAACTTACCTCTTCCATTTTCTCTTCTGTTCCAACCTCAACATCAACCACCCCTATGCCCTTGCCTATTCCTAATCTTGATCACGCATCAATACCTGACCAACCTACAAATGCCACCCACCATCCTTCTGACTCCATACCTGATGACATTTCCATAGACGCTGCAATGCCTCAGTCGCCCACCCATCTCACTGATTCTGTCACTGCTGAACAACGCCCCACTCGTATAAGGAAGTCACCATCCCATTTTAGGGACTTCCATGTTGATTTGTCGGGAATAATAGGCATTCTCCAGCCTTTTCCAACACTGCTTCCTCAGGTAAGTCCTACCGTTTAAGTCATTTTCTCTCATATTCAAAGTTTACCTCACTGCATACCAGTTTCCTTGTGGCCATCACTACCAATGATGAGCCAAAGTCCTATAAACAAGCCATTCAGGATGCCCGTTGGCAGGAAGTAATGAAAAAGGAGTTGGAAGCACTTGAGCACAATCACGCTTGGACTTTGGAGCCGTTACCCCCTGGCAAATAGGCAATTGGTTCACGGTGGGTTTACAAGATTAAATATCACTCTGACGGGACAGTTGAGCAGTAAAAAGCTCGCTTGGTCTCCAAAGGTTATACACAAGTTGAGGGGCTTGACTACAATGAGACCTTTGCGCTGGTTGCCAAACTTACCACCGTACGGACTTTGTTAGCTGTTGCGGCCACCAAATCATGGGATTTACATCAACTTGACGTTCATAATGTATATTTACACGACGACCTTAACGATGAGGTCTTCATGAAACCACCTCCTGGTTATTTATCCGCCAATGACAATTGGATCTGTCGCCTACGTAAATCCATTTATGGTTTGAAGCAGGCATCTCATCAGGGGTTTGCTAAATTCTCCCATGCCATACTCCGTTTTGGTTTTATCCAATCTAGAGCTGACACTTCACTCTTCTTGCATCACAAGGGTAGCTCCTTCATTGCCTTACTTGTGTACGTGGATGATGTTATCATTGCTAGCAATGACGGTGCTCACACTGCCGCTCTCAAAGAATATTTGAATGCTTGGTTTCACATGAAAGACCTTGGCCCTCTCAAGTACTTCTTGGGTTTGGAAGTGGCTCGATCTCCGGAAGGCATTGTCTTATCTCAGTGTGAATATATCTTGGACATCCTTCAAGACGCCGGGCTGGTTGGTGCAAAGCCGATGTCATTTCCTATGGAGCAGCATCACCGTTTGGCCTTAGATGTAGTGCCGTTCTTGATGATCCGTTTGCTTATCGTTGCCTTGTTGGGCGACTTATTTACTTGACCATCACATGGCCAGAACTTTGTTACTCGGTCCATATTCTTTCTCAATTCATGAACCAGCCTAGACATGGACATTGGTTGGCAGCTCTTCGAGTCCTACGCTACCTCAAATCTGCCCCTGGTCAGGGCATATTCCTATCTTCTAAATCTGTTGTTTAGCTTCAGGCTTATTGTGATTCTGATTGGGCGGGTTGTTCCTTCACACGCCTCTCCGTTACTGGCTACATTATCTTCCTTGGGTGTTCTCCCATTTCTTGGAAAACTAAGAAGTAAACGGTTGTATCTCGCTCTTCAGCTGAAGCTGAATATCGCTCCATGGCTACCACTGCTTGTGAACCCATTTGGCTTCGTCAGTTACTTCAGGATTTAACAGTTTCTCCTTCCTTGTCTGCCTAGATTCATTGTGACAATCGGGCTGCTTTACACATTGCTACTAACCTCGTTCATCATGAATGCACTAAACACATCGACATTGATTTTCACTTCATTCGTGACTGCATCAAATCCGGCTCCATCACCACGGTGCACGTTCCTTCAGATCGCCAGTTGGCTGACCTCTTCAACAAAGCCCTCGACAATGTCCAATTCCACTTCCTTGTTGGCAAGTTGGGTATTCGTAATCTCCATGCTCCAACTTGATGGGGCATATTGAATGTTAGGCCGAGAATGTAGAACCAGATCACTGCATTATTTTCTTTCCATATTTATTTCTGTCAACTCTATTCTGTCTTCTATTTTTAGCTTTCCCATATCAATTTGTAATCTTTTATTCCCAGTATTTTTCTGTAGACTCTTGATATATATTTCCATTGTGTGGTGATAATAAAATTGAGTCTTTCAGCCTCCTAATTTATTAGGATCCTTACCTTCCAAGCCTCAAAAGAGTAGCCTGGGAATTAGTTCCTGGTGACACCGTAAAAGTAGAACCATTGATCACTCTCAAAGAATCAATTCCAATAACATTGAGGTTGCAATCAACAACCTTTCCCACGAGGTAACCACCGTGATAGTGCTATATGGTGCTCATTGTGTGCCTGCAGAACTCTTTCATGTGTGCATAATTGGATAAATCGACAGGCAATGCAGGCTAGCTTACTAAATTTTCTACCTTCAAACCATTGGTGGAACTTAAAACTATCCATAGCTTGGCTATTCAGTACATCACCAATTTTTTGTGTTCTATTCACACACCTCTGCAGATCGCCTAGATTACTAAAGTAATTGAAAAAAAATATTTGGATTCACTTTGACATTTGTAGATGCCAATCTAAGAGAACCAGCAGAAAGTGGCCCAACCATCTTCTCCGTAAAAGTGGCCCCAATAAGATAAACTGAAGAGCCAGATGATTTGCGATGATGATTGGATTGATAAATTGAAAGAGGATGTCATGTTTCATGAAGAGTATTCTTGGCAGACACCGTACAGGGTAAAACTGCTAGATTTAAAGGAAATGGAAGACAAATTGAAATCACAGAAGCACGACGAAGTGCTTAGGAGTCTAAACATCTACAGATGTCAAGTGATAAAAAAGGGTGTATAAGAGCGACCTAATGTTCTCTTCTCCTCAGCCTAAATGTTCGTCGGATCAAATTGAGTAAGATCATCGTGTCTCCAACTTTACATACAAAGTCTTAAAAAAGAAAAATAGAAAACAATGTAATACTTTTCTAATTAATGAAACTAACTAATAAATCAATAAACATTCAAATTAAAGTTAAAATTAATTAAAACTAATTAAATATTATAATCCCCGACGACAACATCAAAATCTTGATCGTTTGATTTTCCACAAGTGAAATGGATCGTGAACAAATAATAAAGTAGTGAATAGAGTTTCGAATCCACGAGAACTATGAAATTAATCTAGTGTCAATTAATTTCAACCATAATTGGATAGTCAAATTAGTTTGATTTCCCATAAACTAATTATTAAGGTATTTGTTTATGTGTTATGAATGCCAAAACTTCAAATTTCCCTTGTTAATTCATTTTTAATACAATTAAATATCATGACAATATGTATCTATTCACATTGATCAATGTTTCTAAGTTAATTAAAGTATCTCTCGATGTCAATTAAATCTATCCCTTCATTTGACATTCCTATATCTTTATAAAATATGTGAACATGAAAACACGCATTAAAAATGCTAGAATATCTATAAAAATTATGCAAAGTATAGCGGTATATCTTTTTGCCTATCAAATCTTACAATGATTGTTATAAGTGATATCTATTCTATTATTTCCCTCGAAATTAATAAAATTCACATTCAAGACAATTGGTGATCAAGCAATTGAAAAGATATTAAAATTCAATAACAACCATCCACGAATTCACACATATTGGTTGTCAAAATACTTATTTCATATTAAAAACTTCATAAAAATGGTTCATCTACATCCTAACAATTATAAGTTTAGCCTAACATGTTGAATAATCAATTTCTTCTTCATTAATCTTTAACTCGGACTTTGAATCTTCAATCACTTGTGCAATTGCCCTTGAATTTCTTGCTGGATTCGTTCTTTGCACTCAAAATATGGTATACGATGTGGTAGAACATGGTATATTATGATGTAGCCGTGTTCTGGTCATCCCTTGTAGGATAAATAGTTGGTTAAAGTTGATTTCAGAAAGAGTTTGGATCGAAAAAAGAAGTTAGGTCGCTGAGGGCCTTGAGGCCTAGAAAATTTCCTCCCGCGAACACCATAGAGTTTACTGTGTGCGCGTCATTCGATGGTTTTGCTCTGAGTAAATGGAGATCAGGGTGTCATGCAAACAGTAAGAATGGCTTGCGCGAGCGCCATTGTTCAATTTTCATTTTGTTTCACTTTGGTCCCTAGAGTTTATTCTTCATTCCTTTTAGTCTCTTTTGACTTCATTTCTCATGTAATTTTAATCCTTCATCTTCTAATCACATCCAATTAAATCCAAGAATTATCCAATCATCAATCCGAAGTCCGATTCAACTATTGAAAAGTTACAATTTAGAACCCATACTTTGAATTTCATAATTTTTCTCTTGAGTTTTTCCAATTCTACGTACGATCATCGAGTTTCACCTATTAAACAAAATATACGATAAATTAGGCTACATTACATCAAAAGAACTACGAAATATACTTATTTTAAGGCCCGAATCCACTCGATTGAAGCTTGGAGCCATTTATAGAAAATTCTAGATGAAATAAATTCTAAATTGTAGCTAAGCTTAGAAGAATCCATAGACCACCGCCATTCTAGAATTATGTAGAATAGATGTTTTACTCCTGTACTAATTTATCTAGAAGGGAAATGTCGGTTATTATTCCACCAACTTCAGCATCTATATATTTGTGTGCTTGTTGGGTGTGTATGCAAGAAAGAGTGCAAGAAGAGTAAGAGATAATTGAGAGTGATAAGAGAGATTGACTGATTGGGTGAGACTGTGTGTGCATCATTCGATGATTTTTTCTGAGTAAATGGAGATCATGGTGTCATGCAAACAGTATAAATGGCCTGCGCGAGCGCCATTGTTCAATTTTTCATTTTGTTTCACTTTGGTCCCTAGAGTTTATTCTTAAATTCCTTTTTGTCTCTTTTGACTTCATTTCTCATGTAATTTTAATCCTTAATCTTCTAATCACGTCCAATTAAATCCAAGAATTATCCAATCATCAATCTTAAGTCCGATTCAACTATTGAAATGTTGTAATTTAGTCCCTATACTTTGGATTTCATAATTTTTCTCTTCAGTTTTTCCAATTCTACGTACGATCATCGGGTTTCACCTATTAAACAAAATATACAATAAATAGGCTACATTACATCAAAACAACTACGAAATATCATTATTTTAAAGCCCAAATCCACTCGATTGAAGCTCAGAGCCATTTATAGAAAATTCTAGATGAAATAAATTCTAAACTGTAGCCAAGCTTTGAAGAATCCATAGACCACCGCCATTCCAGAATTATGTAGAATAGATATTTTACTCTTGTACTAATTTGTCTAGAAGGGAAATGTCGGTTATTATTCCACCAACTTCAGCATCTATATATTTGTGTGTTTGTTGGGTGTGTGTGCAAGAAAGAGTGCAAGAAGAGTGAGAGATAATTGAGAGTGATAAGAGAGATTGAGTGATTGGGTGAGAGAAATACTGCGCTACTGGAAAAAGATAGTAGGAGTAAATTCTTTTCATTTTGAGTGACATTGGTGTGTGTACAAAATTGTGTAGATGATTTTATAACAATAAAATAATTTTCCTTTGGTATTTAAACTCACAATCATGCTACATTTACGTCATTTTTTACATTGTACCACATGGTGATACATGATTGAACATTTTAAAAAACACAAACACCCACACAAACACACACTATTTCCTACCCACAACCCTTTGAACTCCAATGCTATGTATAAATGATGTCTACCCCCACAATGTAGCGTTAGCATTATTCTTGAGCTCAACACTCACTTTCTCTTGTAAGAGTCTATTGTATAGCCTCACAAGTTAGTCTAATTGATTTTCAAAAAAATCTCTCGACGAAAGAACAATAGTGGTTTACAAAGTTAGCAATGTAACATAGACTCTTGAATTCAGACCCTATTAGTCAAACAAAAAGTAGCGAATTTTGCCCGGGCGTGATCGACGCTATTCACTCTATGCCTTACAAAAGAAACCTACAAAGAAGGGAAACAACTTATCAAATCAGTGTAAGGCCATGAACACACAATATTAAATCGAGAAATAGGGATATAATGATCTTCTCGAAAATAAAGTGCATAAAATTAAAGAAAATACAAGCGATTTCTTTTGGCCTAAGCCCGCGAGGTTCAACGTGTAACACCCCGAGATAATAGTTTTTTTTTTTTTTACAATTAAATAAGTTAACAAGGGTTTGAAATCTTTCCTCCCGTGTACTAGTTGATATGGAGGAGTATTTATCTTACATGGCTATGACTTGATTGATAGAAGTTGTAAATTATTTCTTTATTTTTTTTTCATTGTCTTGATCTTGGGAAATTGATGAGAGTTGTCAATTAGGTTTAGTTTAATATTATTTATTTGTCTTGATTTAAGGAATTGATAGAGATGTTATTGCCATGTGTAGATTGATAGGAAAGAAAATGATTTTGAGGATTTAAATAAGGATTGATTGTATGGAATGATGTGATTGACTCTTTAGGAAGTAAATTAGACTACTACATTTTCTAGGGATTGTCATCTATATATAACCATAAGAGTGCAATAGAATTTTCTCACCAAACAAAAATTTTCAACACGGTAATAGTTGGAATAAAGATCCTGAACTTGATTTTGTCACTTTTCAAATTATTTGATCTAATGAGGTAGGATACTAAGTGCAAGTTATGTCCTTGTAATATTATGATTTTTTTCTACGTAATTTATTTCACGAAATGCTAATTAACATGCGGGTCTCAACGAAATGAAATGAAATGTGAGATCTTCTTCGGATTTTCTCAATAAATTGCACAGAAATGTGTTAGAGCATTTGATTAATCTTCGATTGCTCTTGATGAAATGATAGTATGGAATGTTGTAAATTTATGTTTAAAAAATTATTATATTGTTTTGGACACGTATCCTATTGAGTTTAAAATTACTCATTCCTTCAAATTTCAACATTTCAAGTCAGATCGGTCAACGTGCAGGGGCAGACCTACGAAGGACCCAGCGGGGGCAGCCACCCCCACTGAAAAAATAAAACAAATTTTTTTTTACAGTTTTTTTAGCTTATTTTCTATCTCGAATGAAGCCAGGATCTGGTGAAACTCATGTTTTGTATGTAATCTTTTTCTCTTTAATATTGTTACATATTCTTCAATATTATAGAGTTGGATGGTTAAATTTCCTTCTCACTTGAATACAACTTGCTAGAAGGGCTTGGAGATGATTTGACAATTGAAATCCACGATTCGAAAAGAAAGTATTTTCGCCACGTAGTAGTTTAGGTGGCTAATATTGTTGAAGAATTGGNAGGTGGCTAATATTGTTGAAGAATTGGTATGTTATGTAAATCTCATTTTGACTACCTGTGATTGCAAAAACTGTTGCATGGTCAGAGTGAATATATTTGTGGGTTTGATGCAGGGTGAGAGGTTTCGTTCATGGCCTATATAGCATGAACTAGTTGGAAAAATGCAACTAAATCTAAACTATTCAACAACTAAAAAAAAAAATCAGGGGCGCTACCCTCGAACCCCCGTAGGCCCCCACCCCTTCAACTTTGGACCCCTTTACTTCGACGGGCTGGCTCCGCCCCTAATCTCGCCCCCACTCCAAATTAATCTAGGTCCGCCCTTGTTAACGTGGATGGTGGCTGAGTAGTGCCTGGGTTGTCAAGTAAAATTTTCGGATAAATATTCAATAATAAATTCTGTAACGATATTTTTTACTTCTATTAAATGTTTTAGACTTCGCGACTCTATGTTTTATTTAGTATTTAAACGTTCAAATGAATTAAAAGTTTAAATTTTCAATTAAATATTTTTGTTTCGAATATTATTATGAAATGATATCGGTAACTCCCCAAAATTTAGGACGTTACACAGCGACCACTCTAACGCCTACATCCCTATTGAACATCAAATATATTAGATTGTGCTTGAATCCACTATATAGTCCAAAATGGAAACAAAAGGTTCATCCAAATCACTAAGTACAGAAAAGAACACTTTGCTCTTTGTATACAACATTCGATTTACAAGATTCACAAAGAATCTCCTCAAAACCTCATAAACAGCAACATGAAAGAACACTAACTTTCTTACGGATATTCACTCAGAATATCACAACACAGAGGTTAATTATTACAGACCAACAATCTCAAATCAGTAATTTAAGAAGAAACAAAAGAAACATTCCGCAATATATGGTGATCCAAAAACTGATCCAATGGAGCAAAACATAACACGTGTTGCAATCCGGATAAAAGTGCAATTTAATAAATTTGAAACACCCTAAAAACATTTCACAAATTATGGGAATACCATTCGAATCCCATAATCAGAAATTCAGGTTACTAAGGCCCCCTCTATTGCATGGACTTGTGGTGTCACACACTGCTTGGATAACATTGAAGCAATCTGACTTGATCGTGGCTATGACAAGATCTTGAGCTTGAGCAAGAGATAACCCATCCAATATAGCATAACATTCCGCAATATATGGTGAGACATTTCTGATCGACTTTTTTCTGGTTGCTGCAACAACAGCTTCTTCACAATCTCCTTGAGCTGATATTGCTGCATCTACATTTAAATTTAGGCAAACTTGAGGGGGTCGAGTCCATCTCCTTCTCCACAGTAGCACTTAAACTTTCGATTTGTTCTAGAACCAGCATCGCTTGGTATTTTGCTTAGTATAAACAAGAATCATTAAACAACATACCTATGAAGTTATTTTGTGCATTCAGCAATTCCATGCCACCAACAGCAACTTGTAGGATTTTAGGGTCCCGGAAATATACCAAATAGCAACAAAAATAAAGAACACAAGTGATTTTTTGCCCAAAAGCCCGAATGTTTACCAAATATGGCTAATCACCCGTTGAG
>CAIGRQ010113279.1:0-14362 GCA_903798375.1 Fraxinus sp. D2006-0159 | reverse complement strand
TTTATAATATTTTTAATTAAATATAAAAAATTTGTATCTATATATAAAATATCTGATTTTTGAACATTAAAAATTCAAATCTGATTTTTGAACTTGGATATTGAAAAGTAGGAATCCATGTAATTTCCACATTTATGAATTTTTCCCTTATTAAAAACCTTATTTATGTATTCTTCACGAACCCATTCCCTCCGTTTTCTTGTTAACTGAATAAATGTCCAGAAAGAGGACTTCATGTCAGCCCAACAAAATTTGGTCCAAGCCCAGATCCATCATCTATAATCACATATCTCAACCGTCCATCTCAAGCGACAGATTCTATTCTATTTCTTTATCAAAATCTTGCATTTTCCCCAAAATTGAACGCATTTTCCCCTGTCATTCGAAGGGGGGGGGTTTTTTTTTCTCTCAAGATTATATAAATAATTGGTACAAAGTATCCCGGAAAACCTTGTTTCTCGTGATGCCATGTAATGGGGTAAGCATTTCTTGGACCTTTACTTGATTCTTTTTGCAATTTTTCGTATCATTTCTCGAAAATAGAAAATGAATCACTTCAATTCAGAAAACGGGGTTTTCCCAGATGAAATTATGGTTCAAATTTTCGCTAGATTGCCCGTTAAATCCCTTTTAAGAACTAAATGTGTGTGCAAACTCTGGTACAAATTAACCTCTGAAAGATACTTTACGCGGCTGTACAATGAGGTTTCTGTTAGAAATCCTATGGTGCTTGTAGAGGTGAATGAATCTTTATCAGAATCAAGATCAAGTTTAATTCATGTTGATAATATAAGGGGTGTATCTGAGTTTTTATTGGATTTTATCAAGGACAGAGTCAGAGTTAGGGCTTCTTGTAATGGATTATTATGTTGTTCTAGCATTCCTGATAAGGGTGTTTATTATGTTTGTAATCCAATGACTAGACAGTATAAATTGCTTCCGAGAAGTAGGGAAAGGCCAATTTCTAGGTTTTATCCTGATGGTGAAGCCACTCTTGTTGGTTTGGCTTGCAATTTGTTGACTGGGAAGTATAATGTTGTGTTGGCGGGGCATCATAGGTCATTTGGGCATAGGCCTGAGAGGACTTTTATATGTCTGATCTTTGATTCGGAATCAAATAAATGGAGGAAGTCTGTTTCGTTGCAAGATGATCATTTTACACACATGAATACAAATCAAGTTGTGTTCATTAATGGAGCGTTGCATTGGTTGACTGTGAGTTGTTCTTGTGTGCTTGTTCTGAATTTGGATTCTGATATTTGGAGGAAAATCTCTTTGCCAGATGAAGTGAATTCTGGGAGTGGGAATCGGATTTATTTGTTGGAGTTGGATGGGTTTTTGTCTGTGATTCAAATTTCAGAGGTCTGGATGAATATTTTTACAATGGAAGATTATGAGAAGGAAGAATGGCATATGGTGGACAGGGTGAGTCTACGATGTATTAGAGGGATGGTGCCGGGCATTTTTCCAATCAGTCAGACTGGTGAATATGTTTTCCTTGCAACACACAAGCAAGTGTTGGTGTATCAGAGAAATAGCCGAGTTTGGAAGGAGATGTATTCAGTGAAGAACAACGCCACCCTGCCATTGTGGTTCTCTGCACATTCTTTTCGAAGCACAATTTTTCCTTGTCAATAAGGTGTAGCTACTGGATTAGTTAATACATATCTAAATCTGATGTTGGTGCCTAATTGGATTCTTTTCCCTAGTCTTTGGGCACTGTTATTGTTTCCATGAGTTTGCAAAGTTTGCAATTAGCCATCAATTAAAGCTGGCTTTAAAGTAGCGCTAGATAGTGTAAATGCATAATGCTGATTGTTTCGTGGTTTTATTGTAATTGGCTGATCATCATGTTGTTAAATGTTGGATGATTCCTTTGCAAGTCACTTTTCTTTATGCCCATCAGTACGTTTTCACTTGTGATCTTGATTTGATTCGATTTGTTGATTTTATCTTACACTTGAGTTTTCTTTTTGATAAAATGGTCGTTTGATTCTCCTCTTTACTTGTTTGTCTGTTAGTACTTGGTACTCATTGTCTAGTTTGTCAGACTGGTTAGAATTGATCAACACATTAAATTCCGAGAGTCCTAAGTAACGTTTATACAATGGAACAGTGGTGGAAATGGAAAGAAAAGAAAGAATTTCAACTTAAACATGACTAATTCTTAATTGTACATTAATCATAAAAGTGGATCTCCACTACAGAAGTAATATTCTTTTATCAGAAAACACACTAATGAAATCAATGTCTAATTATTAAACTCGATATATAGCCAGTCCAATGATAAAACTTTTTAATCCGAGATTCTCCTCTTTCAGCATTTCAAACTTTGGCACAATCTATCCTGACAAAGGTTTACACGGATACGCATATTACGAATGATTGAAATTGAAATTGAAATCGCACACTGTTCAAGTTGTGATGCATTACTTGATTTTTACATTGAGATCTTTTCAAGATTCAAGACCAGTTTGTACAACAGAGAAATGCATACCCTGCTGACTACACGCCATCCTTTGAATATGGTTAATGTAAATTCCATTAATTTGCACCCTATGAACAGAATAATATGTCAAGCAGGCATACAATCATTTTCACAAGCAAGGCAACATAAACGCAGCTGATAAATCCGTGACGTCCGTCGAAGGGAGTATTCTTGTATGAACTTCCAATAATAACTTCCAATTTGTAGATGCATACGTGCCTATAATACCATATATGTAAACCAATTTTTTTTCTTCTTTCCCTTTTTTTCTTTTAAATTATTCTTATGTCACGTGAGAGATAAGTGAGACAAACTGGATCAAACTTTTGTGGATTCAAATGATATAAAATTCGAAGTTTTGGGACCTAAATGTTCAAAAAGTTTGAGGTTTCAAATGCTGTTTTAAGAATAAATTGAGGACTAAACTCCCAATTCCCATATCGTCATTCTTTTGAATCGAGGCCGTTAACAGTGTGAACCATTTTCACTCTGAAATCAGAACAAAGTTCCGACGATCCCTCGTCTCCTGTAACGTCAAGGTATCTGCCAAATGCCTGTGCATATAAGTTCTTATTCTTATAGGTTACTTTAATATTGATATTTCAACGTGTTTTTCTTCAAGTTAAATTTTTGTGCTCTTGAATACTCCCTCATACGCGGGTCTGATTACTCCTCCAGTCTTCCTCCTCCTTTTTTCTCTTACAACACATTTATGTAGCAGTGAGTGATTTTAAGATCCCACTTGAAAATTGAGACATATTTTTCTAGTCGCTGACAAATTTCTTCAATTTTTCATCCATGTGTAATTTAACCATATAAATCATATTGTAAATTAATAGCTATGACTATGATTATGATTATAATCGACCAAAAAATGTTTGTGTGTGCGGGTACTTATTTATCTATTCATATAAATTGTTAGAAGTGTTTCATAGTGAAGCAATACACAATCTTTAAGATTATTTTAGAAGAGAGAATTTTGTGGATGTTTATACTGAATTGGCATAATGTTACTCAAAGGTCTAAGCGCAGTGGAATATTTCATTTACTGATTTCTCGTCAAGTTCTGTTAAAAATCGGACAAGAGAAGGCTATGGCAAGTCGGGATGAATCTAGTGTGCCAGAAGGCAATCAAGTGATGGCGTGGATGAAATTTAATTATTTATTACAGGTTTGTTTGCTATCTTAGCCCTTGTTTGCCCACACTTAATAAAATTCATTTTTTTCCAAAATCATTTTCAATCACATTTTACGAAATCCACCACGTTTAGTAACTTTTTAACAAGCCTGGACATTGTGAACCGGATCGAACCCGAATTTTCAAGTATTTAGCAAATGGGACCGTCGGGTTCAAATTTAATTATGAGACTATCAGGTCCAAATTTAATCGTGAAACTGTTTGGATTCGATGCGGTTCGGTTCCATTCGATTCTCGAGTTCCGTATAATATTACAACAACGTTACATTAATTCAATTAATGACATGTGCAATTTTAGCTCTTACAAAATAACGTAGTCCAATTTCGTGATATCTTTTACGCCTCTCTTTATTGAGTTTTCATAGATTTGACGACTAAATCATAAGAAGAAGAAGATAGTGAGCTCACAACAATAAATAGAGGCTTTCAATCGATTTCTTGAGACAGATCCGACAGTACGGTAAAATAAGATATTTTGGTAAAATTTAGGTCAATTTGATTAATTGAACTTGAGGCTTTAAATAAAAAATAAAAAATAAAAAATCATATTTTGGGTTTAGACTAAATTAATTAGTTAACAAATTTATTTAAAAATAAATAAAATAATTTGATTTATTTAAGATAAAGAAATTAGGGATATTCCGTTCTTATTTAGTTCTTGGACCAGAATTGAGAACCGAACCGATTTGAATGCAGTTGGAAAGAGCATTGCTTTGATGTAGTTGGCTCTACTAACCAATTGTCAAAACAAAAATTTTGGTTTAAAGTGATCATTTGAAAACCCGCAAATGCACGTGATTGCGGTCGAGTAATATAATGATGAATAGAGTGTCGAATACATGAGGACTATGCGTTTGAACGAGTTAAAATCAATTGCAACTTTAATCGAATAGTAAATAAATTTTATAATTTTTTCTATGATAATACATAAATTATCGATTAAACTAATGAAAGTAAGTAAATGTGTATTTTTTTAAATTTGTGAGATGCATTGCTAAGATGTCGAATCTCCCTTATTATTCTATTTTAAGTGTAATAATTAAAGTGACAATTTGAAATCATTCATTCTGGTCAATGCTCCTAATTTAATTGAAAGTCTTTCTCGATAGCGATCAAATTTATTCTCTTATGTGACCCTTTCATCTCTCGGTAAAAAAATACAAACATGATAAATGCATTAACAAGTTCTAGAATACCTTGGTTGGTTGACTAATCTTCTCTCTTTGATCAAGTAAGTAGGTGCATATAGACTAGGTGTTCCCTCCCTCCCTCCCTCCAAATTTTCAGAGTTTTGTATTGTATGGTGGTTCTCTACAAAGTCAACCCAACTGTTGCCTCCATTTTTGTATCAATTCTTTACCTTGTCTTCATGTAGATTGTTAAAGGAATATTTATCCCAATGGCATATTCATGATGGTGCATGTTTTAAATTGCGTCAATGTGTTAGTTTCCGATGGCGAGAGATCTAATCACTATTATTTTTAGCAGCTGAGGTGAAGAGCAAAATCTTTCAAATCTTTATAAGCAGTTCAAACACAACTATCTTTATTCTTGGACGGACTTAACATACCAATAATGACCCTTAAAGCAGCTCATATGGCAGCAGTTAAAATTTGATAATGGCAGCACCACTTGATGGTTTAGATGCGAAAATGTAGAGGCCAAGATCGTTCTTACTGATAATCCCCTTGTCAATTCTTGATCGATAAAATTGCTCCTGCCATAAGTAAAAGAGCAATATTTATACTTGAGGACTTAAGTTGTGGTAACCTACCGCTAAGGAGGCCACTAACCTTGAGATTAAGGATAAATTGAGGAACGATGCTTTCCTTCACCAAGGCAACAGCACAACCACCCCATCCAGCTCCCGTAAGCCTTGCTCCAAGAGCACCATTATCACGACAAATCTTCACAAGCTCTTCTAACTCCGGACAGCTAATTAATAAATAAGTGACATGAGTAAAATTATAATCAATTTTGGCAGAAATTTTCTTTTATTACTGTAGGGAAGATAAGAGCATTATGAAGAAAATTAAGATTTACCTGCATTCATATAATACACTGCAGCTATGGTGGCTGTCATTCATAAGGTCACCAAGCTTCTTCAGCATCTCTTCTTCACTGCAATAACAAGTCCTTACAAGTTACTGGCTTCATAATTTAAATACTCAAAATTAATCTAGTTTTCAGTTTCAATGTAAGAAAGCACAAAACGTGCTAAAGGTATGTTGAAATGTGAAATATATATGGACAAAAACATCTCAAATGCACAAATGATTCACACTTGCAGTACACATAGAAATATATCTCTGGCTCACCTCGATTTCGATGATACAGTATCTTTGAAAGCGTGTACACGCTTGGCTTCAGAGTAGACATGGGCAGCTCTCTGAAAATGTATTTAGAATAGAATTACATAAAATCTTACAAGCTAGTAAAACGATTAGTTCATTTCACCCAAAGGGGCATCCGGGAAATACTCACATTGGTAGCAACAACCAATTTCTCCAAAGTGAATGGGGTTCCCTTTTTTATGGTTTATTGGCAAATATAACTTCAACAGCTGACTAAGACACATACACCATAGCTGCAAAATCTTTAAACGAATAGAAAATTACCTGGTGCAACTTAAAATGTTTTGCAGCTCTCAGCACATCCAAGGAAGAAGGGGAATTGGTAAAGATAACTTGCAGTTTTTCTTCGGTTATTTTCTCAATATCTTCAGCACTATATGGTTCCTCATTCAAAAATTCCTTTTGCAATATAAAACAAATCATTACTCCAAATGGTCACAGACGTGAGAATATTCACAATCAATTAGAGAATCCAAATAAATAAGCCATTGATAACTCTCAGAAAGGTGATAACTAGTAACTACAAGAGTGATGCCAAGGAGTAGACGTGAAAAAGTAATAAGCAGATAAACTTGCTGCAGAGACTTCTCACCAACAAAAAATGGAAAAACAAAAAAGAACAGGTACCTTGACAGCAAGGACTGGATCAGAAGATCCACGAGTACCCGCGAACGAAACACACAAATTTTCAACATCTGAAAGTGTCTTGACTTCAATTACAGCCTCCTGAGGTTTCATTCCAAGTTTTATGCCCAGCACAATCTATAAAAACTTAACAATCAGTATATCACAATGTTGAACACAAGATTACTATAGCACGAAAACACGCAACTCTATCACACAGAAATCAGTTCATCTGACAGCAAACATGCATGCCGTCAAACCAGAGAACTTACCGAAGCTAAACGGCATTCAACAACCCTGTTATTGTAATTAGTTGCAGCAGTAACAGCTTTCTGAGATTCAGCCAGCGAATTAGCTATAACAAAAGTCCCACCAGCAGGGAGTTGCACTTCAGTTGCACGAATAGGATTGAAATCAATGAGAGCTGAAAACCCAGATTGAGCCATAACCGAGATAGCCTGTAAAATATAGGAGCAAAATTGTAAGTTATGAAGATTAATGTTGAGCATTTAAATAGAGAGAACTTCATCATAAATAAGAAATATAATACCAGAGAATGGACAATATAGAACCACAAGTTATATAACAAAGCGGTCACGGGAATTATTATAGCAAGTATACAAACAATTTCAGCCTTACAGTTCTCTTGGGCTTTGTGCAGATGTCATGGACATTTGTTTCAGGAATTTTTTTTTTGGAAAGAAGATAAATTACCTGGTCCATTCCACCAGATTGGGTGCCAATGTGTCTTTCACATTCACATGTAACTTGAGCAACTTCTTTCTGAAAATAAAAGTAAACAAAATAGAGTTAGAAGGGAAAAATACCTAACAACTTAACTCCTGAAGTGGACAAAATGATCTCCACTGCTTTTCTATCCTCTGCTTCTTTGCTGAAGAACCAAAAGTATAGAAGCCAATACTTTTATGTCATGCAAGCACTTTTGATCAGATCTATGGAACAAATAATGAACAATTGGGCACAATACCTTGGGAAAGTTCATGCCCAATGTGGCCATTATAGCAATTGTCGAAGAGCAAACAAATGCAGCAGAGCTGGATAGTCCAGATCCTAAATGAGGTAAAAGAGCATGATCCATCAAAGAATACTATCAACCAACACTACACTCTTTCTTCAACATTATGTCGCATAGGTGATTGCTGACTTTCAATACAATATATGCATTAAATTGGATAAGTAACAAACCAGTTGGAACTATGCCATCAACAACAACATCAAGTCCGACTGGTTTACCGACATCTATTCCCTTAGATTTGGCATACTCATAGAGGCCTTTGTACCTGCAAGATAAAAATTAAAAGTCTTGCCAATGGTAGAAGAATAGCCATGTATGTATCTTTTCACTAAGGGTTACAGACCGGGGATGCTTGGAAACGAGAGAAAATGGATTCGTTCGCATGAAGGAAGAACGGAGGAGATCCTAAAAGGATTTTAGAGTTTTTTGACACTTGAAGATTCGGATTACGCAAAGTGAAAGGAAAAATCGAGTTTTTCTTTTTATACGGGAAATGGATGAACCTCGTCTATTGGATTGTATCTAAGGGTTCGTTTAATTCAAAGACGGAATTTAGGTGGAAAGAAAACGAATTGCGGGAAATTGAATTGCCTAGAACTTGTTTTACTAAGAATTGTCAATTAAATGTGTTTGATTGGTATAATTTCTCACCTGAAAAATGTTGAAAGTTTGGTGTCCGTTTGACTTCGTTTTTTATGAAAATCTTCCATTAAAGTGATAATTTTTTTACCATTGGGTCTAGAATTTGTTCTAATTGCCAAAAAAAATACCAAATATCATTCGTTTGACTTTGTTTTTATGAAAATTGTCAATTAAAGGAATATAATTAGTTACAATTGGGAATAGAAATCGTTCCAATTGCCAAAAAAAAAAATAAGAAAAAGTAGCCTGGAAAACTAAGAATGGGGTGGAAAATAAATTCCATGAAAAATTTAGTTGACCAAACAGCCTAAAATGTGGAAAATGCAAATAAATTCCAACTTCCCTAGAAAATTTCATGCTATCAAACAGGCCCTAAGTTATTCCCAGTCATGAAGAGGACAACTGATGGTCTGTCAACAACCATGATCAATAAGCGCGGAAGAAAAGTAGCCAACAATGATTGCAATGCCGAATCAATTTCTTACCCACAAATAAAATAGTGACCCCATCTATGATTCTTTAAATCAATTTCCTAGCAAATAAAAATGAAAATAGTGAGCATTTTAACATGTGGTAATGGATTAAAGGAGAAAAGGACATGTAAGATGCATTAACTTGGCCCCATGTGATAATTTGTTGCACGGACACTTCAACTAAGGTGGCGTATCCGTGTCGATATGTGTCAAATATCAACACTCCTCGAACACTCTATCATGGTCATTTTTCTTTCTTTATTGGTTAAATATGAATACACATTTTTTATTTAATATTTAACTCAAAGTTATTATTAAAAAACAAATAGGTATTCATATTTAAAAGATTTCAACAAGAAAAATTAATAGCATGTATAAAACTAAATTTACACCATATATAAATAAAGAATTTTAAAAACTTAATCAATATGTCTGCAACATTGTGTCGGTATTTCTTTTTTAAAAAATTGTGTGTCGACACACGTGTCCCCGTGTCGGTGCATCATAGTGTGATATACATAATTTTACTATAAATGGAGAATTATTTCTGGTAAAAGAACAAAAGACTTTTGTGTATTACATTTGGATCTTTTCCCAACGAAAAAAATATCTATTAAACTAATGCTCTTATAACAGTCATATACGAGAACTCCCATTTCTGAAATGGTCTTTAGGTTCAAATTAGCTTAGATATGCAGCATATAATCCAGGGTCTCGCAACATAAAATTTGTATTGAACTTTGTAGCATCATGAATTTATTATCTACAATAGAAAAACGGAAAATAAAATTTTATGACAGGATTTTCCCATTTCAAAAACCAAGTCGTTAAAGTCAGCAGACAAAGATAAGAGTCAAATATAAGTATACCTGTTCGGGATCAGCAGGGTAAGTACACAAAGAGTACTTGTCACTATTCACATTTGCGATCTTAAGCACCTTGGTGTCGTTTCTCCGTATTGCAATGATGGTGTCTTGCCTGATAGCCATTGGCAATACTGAGTAACCTTCATAGTCTATGTGCTCCCCTATCAAATTCACCCTCCCTACACAAACACCCCAAAACAATAATTCAATTCGCAGGCATCCAAAACCCAATTACATTATCCTCCCTGCATCTCAGATAGAATGTCCAGTTTTCAGAAAAACATAAATTACTAACTTTTCTCAAAGCAATAAGATATGGAAAATAAGTAAATCCACCCAAAAACGATATATAGTTACTAAAGTTTACGGCTTTAGCCAAACAAACTGGATTAGTAGATACATAAACATAAATGTGTATGTAAGGAAGCAAAAATGGACCTGGAGATCGGGCGTAGATATCGGGAGGGTAGGTGAAGAACTCAATGAACTTTGACTTCAAATGGGTGAATCGAAGTTCCGATTCTTCAAGCTGGGAGCCGGTTCCGTAAACGCGTTCAAGAGAATTGAAAATGGGTACTGGTAAGTCCTCGTGTTTAGCCGCCATTGATTGATTTCTTGTTTCCTTACTGTGTATACTGATTGATATAAGTGGGCGTGAAAAGGGAGTTTGTGGGAGGGAGTTAGGTTTATTGGGATTAGGGTGTAAAAAGTTTGTGGGATTTATGATTAGTTTGTCGGATAGTTTGTTGGACAAAAGCAATGAAAAAGATTCCCGATGATAATTCTTATAAATGTTGGGAGGGGTCAAGGGTGAAGTACTTGCTCTTACATATTTGGATCATTAACTATTCTTGATTATCCATAATTTTGGAACCGAATGGTTTGTTGCATTATATTTTTATTGCACTTGGATTCCTAGATCTTTGTTTGTCGTAGTATTTATATTCCTAACTTTTTATTTTCAACCTCTCATTAATTAGTACATCTTGTTCTTGATGTTGATTTCTGTCAAAATATTCTTTTTTTTCATACTTTGAAATGAGGGAAAATATTTTATCATACTTCTGTATTTATTTATTTTTAAAAATGAGATGGGAAGTAAGTCGTTTTACGCCCTTTCAATAGACTATTTGGATAGAATCTGCTATCAGAGACGAGTTGTGTTAATTAATGGAAAATTGAGCATAAAATGTTAGGGACATAAGTGTTATAATGAGCAAAAATTGAGAAATTTAAGTGAAATTAAAATGTGATGTAACAAATAAAAATCGTGGTTGCAACTCGTAATATAACCACCCTAATCTTAAACAAAGTACATTGTGAGATTTACGAAATGACCATGATTAATTCGGTAATGGGGGCATTGTTGTCGTTTGAATATCCAACTCAAGGGCAGTTATGGACGTTCGATATTCGGTGGGCTAATTTCTTGTACAATCATGCAACATATGCATTATGGTTGATATCTTTCTTTACATTCTTCCATGCAGTAACATCTTATCTTTTGATTTCCCCAACAATTTTTTGTTCAAATTATACCACATAGGGTGATGTCAACCATGTGGTAAGTACATTTAGCATTATTGTTTCCTGAACAGGTTTGAATATTCAAAATATCAAAATTTTAAATAGAACTGGACATAGTCCGGTTCAGTTTGGTTTTGAAGAGAGAACTGATTCGAACCAAAATTTTCAAGTATTTAATAAATGGAACCGTCGGGTCCAAATATAATTATGGAACTGTTCGAGATTCGGTTCGATTCTGTTTGGTTCCGCACCATAATTAATTTTTTTTAATATTTACAACAATACTGCAACAATACAACTAATTACATAATCATTCGTAACTTCGATGGGTAGTTGAAGAGGGGAAGTCGGACTCGATGGTTATCAACTTTGATTTGGGCATGTAGATGTAGGTTTTCACTTTATCAAATGGTTTGAGGTTAGTGAACAAGTGTTTACCGAATGAAAGTATGAAATTAGAAAGGAATTGATAAAGGAAAAAATCATAAATACCTGATTAATATATGCTATTTTATTTTATACTACCCAGTTGCATTATTAATCAAAATTACTGCAAAACTCCATTAAAATCCCTATATTACTGCATATGAAACTTCTCTTATTGGATGAGTAACTGAAAAATCCCCAGTGTCAAGGAAAACGAGTGACATTAACTTCATTTGCATATGATTATTATGATGCAATTAACATTACAATTGGGATTACTCATAATTGCTCATTTTGAAATAATTGATGCGATAATATCTTCTCTATGTGTGCAATCAGAACTTTGATTCATCAGATTTATCTTCTCCGTCAAGTATGTGGAACTTGTTGGCATGGTAAGAAATAAATTGAAGATGGATGGATGTCAAGTCCGGGAATTGAGTATGTTGCAGATGTCGAAATGTATTAGCTTGGGATATGTTGACTAATCATCATGTACCTTCCTGTTTGCAGTTGTATTGAATGGTTTGTAGGATTTGGATTAATGGACTGGAGGGAATTTGTCAAGTAGATGCACAGGAGGAAAAATCTGGAGTGTTTATCAAAGGTGAAAAGAGATGGTTTTTTAAGGCTGAACGAGTAGAATTTCACTGTAACTGCCTGCATTAGATTTACCTTTGGATTAACATAACTTTGCCAACTGGCCTAAATCATTAATCTACCATATTTGGCTGGTATCAATGTTTTCTTAAGTCTTGATTTCGATTTTCATTAGTACAAGTTATGCACAAAAACAGAACTGTCTATATAAATTTGCACATAATCAATCCTCTTACCAACTCGCCCACATTAATTAACCATGAATTTCTTTTCCCTCGCATTTTTGAGGAATTGATATGTAGTGCTTTCGTCTATGGTTTCATCTCAAAACAGGTGGCAATGGCAATGTGACGAAAATTGTTGTTAGATCAGTTGTGTTGGTGGGAATCTTATGTCTAAGTTCTTCAATATGGCTCTGCAGGCACAAAATCTAATTCGGAGGAAAAATTTTATTGTATAATTAGTACATACTTAAAACTTAACCATAGAGAAAAAAACTTCTAACATTGTTGTTTAACTATAGACCGTTTAACCATGAAGAACAACGAAATGCCAAAAGTCAGTCCAAGTGGGGAATTTTCCAACGAATTTTCTGGATCGAGTGACCTTAGTGTTGAAGCGCCACCGGGAAATGGAACTGAATTTTCCATCTTCAATTTCGACTTATATGTTGCACATGGACGGTAAGTGATGAACAAAAATATGTGTATCATGAGAAAACACCTAGTTGGTGGAACATACAGATGGAACTTATTTTGTTATAACGTAGTGGATTTCATTGTTGTATTGTTAAATATGCAACAAATTAAACAAAAGCATTACGTGGTCCAAATTCCATTTTCCAAATCCAGAACATAGAACATAAATATTGTAACGTGTTCATAATCTAAATCAATAAACCTTCATAAGCTAAATGGTAATACATTAGATGTAATGCTGCAAGCAACTATGAGAATAAAATGTTGACATGATGCAAATTTTAGTTAATTGACATATTTCACAATATCACTAATTGTATGATGCATCAATGGACGCACAAAAACATCTAACGTCTGACAAGCACAAAAGTAATCTTTTACTTCTAGTTCCGGCAAACAAATAATCATCTATTTATCTTATTGCATTCAGATGGAGATTGGTACTCTTACAAACAAATACTCAAAATAGGTAACTTAGATGTACTCCTCTTGCAACTCTTTCCATGTAGGATAATTTGTGCAGTAGAATACATAATTTGTGCAGTAGAATACACGGGGATCCTATTGGGATTCTTAGACTACTAAACATATCTTATAATCCACTCGTAAAATCATACAATTTCAAGAAAAGAGCAAATGTACAAAATTCGAACATAAATTCTCCATAATTCATCGTAATATCAAGGACAAACAAACATTGAGATTCCCGGTCACAACCCAAAGAAATTATCTTAAATTATTAACATTTGAAAAAGCTTACAGAAGGAATGCCAACTAAGTTGCAAAACTAAAGTTCAATACATCCTTTTGTAAGGAACTTTCTGAAAATATTTGCATTATGTGAACAAAACCATTAGACGAGCAAATCGTTAATCCTGCTAAGATTTACTTATTGGTGGCTACTTTACTTCGGTTCCTCCAAGAAACCAGCTAAACTGCAAAAACAGAGCTCCCTTATCATATACTCCTCATAGACATGTAAGTTAGAACAAATTGTGTTACATCATGACACAATAATGGAGTAGACTCGATTTTCAGAAGACCCGCCTGCCCTGTCCATTGAGTTTGCAATTTCAAAATTTCGAAAATTACAGTTTAGAGAATAGATTTTCAGACATAATATATGGAGAAAATCACAGAATGAGATGATGTAGTCGATCTGCAATGAATGAAGATTTCTTGGAATTGATTCTTGATTTTTTTTTTTTTTTATTGATCTCCGTTGCAATGGAGAGCTTGAAAGTTGGGGGTTTTTGGGCGTGATTTGGGGTGGAGTATGTGTAGTATTTGATATGTAATGTTTGTTGGAGTGATTGTAGCTTTTCTTTGATTAGTGAAAGATGTGAATACATTTATTGGTTATCATTTTTACTCTATTTATTGCAGTAATTTTATAATTAAAAAGTCCAAATGGCTTAGACCAACGAACT
>CAIGRQ010113249.1:0-13065 GCA_903798375.1 Fraxinus sp. D2006-0159 | reverse complement strand
CAAGAAATTCCGTTAGATAAACACTTTTTATATATAGAGATATATATATATATATATATATATATAATTTCTTACATATAATTCTTTTTTCGTCGGAAGCACATAATTGGTCCTGGATTGCCCATGCGAAAGCTTAGAGCGACCCTTTCATAATAACAATAATGATAATATCTTGAGATGTTGATAGCAAGTTTCATTCTTCATTATATCATTGTTCTAAAAAACAACGTTTAGACGTGAAGCAGAGCAAAACGCTTCGCTTTGTGCTTTTTCATTTTTTTTTATTTTTTCGTGCCTAGCGCACGCTTTTTTATGGTTTTACGCTTTTTTCCTTCAATTACTATAATATTTCTAAATTAATTTAAAATTTTAAAATAATATTAAAATAAGAAATCACTTTTTTACACTTTTTAACGCCTAGACCAAAGCTTGGCCACCACCCTTTGTATGCTTTACGCTTTTTAAAACACTGATTATACACTTATAAAATAACTTACCGCATTGTATTACCCATATCCGTCGAACTCCAACAAATGTTGCCCGAACAAAATTACTATAAATAATTTGGAATTTAATATTCTTAAATTAATTTGTGTTACCAATAGTCGCCACAATTACATGCACCACCGCTGAAGTGGTGGAAACGGTTAGGATCACGCAGGACTATTGTTCTTCCCACAATCTTGGATATGTGTTTGATTGCAGCGTGGCAGTCCGCACAAACCCGCAAGTTTTTGAACACACGAATTGGTCTCCCAGCTGGAATCTTAATAATCCCAAAAGCGACGGCTAATTTCTCACTGTGATACTTGAGCATATGCTGTTTTTCCTCTTCCTCTACATCATGCAAAACCAATTTTGTGGCTGTGACATAACCATCACGTTTGATCTGTAAATCTATCTCCTCCAAGAAAGCATATATTCTGCCACTCTCGGGATGGCTGGAGTCTCCGACTGAAAATGAATGGATTTTGTTTTGCGCTTCAACCCAACTGTATCCAGGTACCTTTTTAACACCAGTATCCCTCATTTTTAATCTCATCTTACCAACATCAGCCCACCTGCCTGAAGCTGCATATAAGTTGGAAAGTAGGACATACATCCCGGCATTCCAAGGTTCCAAAGCAAATATCATTTCAGCAGCCTTTTCTCCTAACTCAGTATTGCCATGAATCCTGCTGGCACCAAGAAGAGCTCCCCATGTTGCTGCATCTGGTTCAAAAGGCATACTTTTCATCAAATTTTGAGCATCATCTAGGCGTCCAGCTCGACCCAGAAGATCAACCATGGATGTATAGTGCTTTGAATTTGCCAATATGCCATAATCATGACTCATGGAGTAGAAGTACTCTCTGCCTCTGTCTACCAAGCCAGTATGACTACATGCAGACAAAACACCAACCTATATGTAAAGAAACCACAAATCAATACTCAAAAATTGATGAAGAGATATTCCACAAAGAGAAACCACAAATCAATACTCAAAAATTGATGGAGAGATATTCCACTTATAAAGAGAACATAGGAAAAAAATAAAAAAAATTGGAAGCCTTTTCCATTCATCAGCTGAAAAATTAAACTTCAGATGACCAGAACTTCATGTGTAAGTTTGGATCATTTAGAAATATATACTATTTAGCAATACGGCAAAAAACCAATCAAACTAGGAACTCTTCTTTGGATCGGGAATCTTTTTTTTTCTTTCTTTGCCTGCTCTTTCTTTCTTTATTCATTATTTCATCATCTTTTTCAAAAGGTCAATCATTTGTAAAGGTTATGCATAACAAAAATATCAACGAATGGCTTCTGAGATATCAGTCAAATGTCAAACCAGGTTCAAATACTTCCAATTCAAGTTCAGTTGGCATGTAAAGCACTCGAGAGACTGTTTGTGCAAATACAACAGACTTTGCCCCTAGGGACCAAAATGACATTGCTTAAAATTTATAAGGGAAACAGGTCAAGTTTACCATGGTAACATCGTCTGGCTGGATAGATGCTCTCTTCATTGATTCGAAAAGAGAGAGAGCCTCTTTCCCAAATCCATGCCTTGCATAGCCAATAATAATTGTGTTCCATGAGACTACATCCTTATCCTCGATACCCTTAAATACTTCGTGTGCCTCATCAATGCTTCCACACCGACAATACATAGCAAGAAGAGCATTTCCCACGTAGCACCCAGATTCATATCCTGCTTTAAAAGCACATCCATGTATTTGCTTCCCTAACTCAAAAGCAGCTACATCGGCACATGTACTCAAGATACTAGTAAATGCTGATCGGTTTAACCTCTCCCCATCTCTTTTCATTTCCAAAAACATTTGTAATGCCTCCTCGCTATCACCACATTGCGAATAGCCAGAAATCATAGCTGCCCAAGAGATGCAATCCCGACAAGGTATTCTGTCAAACAAAGTTCTGGCATGTGCAATTTCACCATTTTGAGCATACCCAGTTATCATTGTGTTCCAAGTACTAACATTTCTCCGGGGCATTGCTTCAAACAACTCTTTCGCTGCATCCATATTCTTATTTTGCACATATCCTGCTATCATTGCATTCCACGAAACAATATTCTTCTCTGGCATCTCATTGAAAATTCTCCTTGCCTCATCTAACCTCCCATTTTGTACATATCCAGAGACCATAGCTGTCCATGTGAACACATCGCGAAATGGGGACTCTTCGAACAATTTCCTTGCCTCATCCAGCTTCCCATTTTGCGCATAACATGTAATCATTGTGTTCCATGAGACCTCGTCCCTGACCGGCATTTGTTGAAAAATCTGCTTTGCCTCGACCAACCTCCTCTTCTTCAAGTAGGCACCCATTAAACAATTCCATGAAACCACTGCCCAGTGCTCTTTAGTCTCGAACAACCTCCTAGCCTCTTCTATCATCCCATTTTGCACATAAGCCGCGAGAATCCCATTCCATGAGATCTCATTCTTCTCAGGCATCGCATCGAAAATCCTCCTAGCCTCATCTACGAACCCATTGTGCGCATATCCCGACAATATCGTGTTCCATGAGACAACATCCCTTTCCGGCATTTGATCAAACAAATGCCTAGCAGCCCCAAGATTCTTGTTCCTTATATGACCACTAATTATAATATTCCAAGAAACCAAGTCCTTCTCAGGCATTTGATCGAATATATTACGGGCGAGCTCAAACATTTGATTCGACAAGAACCCGGAAATCATTGTGTTGTAGGAGACCGAAGTTTTCCTGGGCATGGAATTGAACAAACGCAGAGCGGAGTCACATTGTCCATTCCGCATATGGACCGTGATGGCGATGTTGCATTTCACAATGTCGGAGTCTTTGAACTTGTTCTTTTTAAGTTTTGGCGGAGAATTTCTACTGGGCCCTTCGAGAGAATTGTAGGTTCTGTGATGTGAAAGAGTTTTAATTGGAGAATAAGATGATGTCCTGGATTGTAGTGAGCGCAAGTATCTGTGTACCTGTCTAAAGCGCATAGTTTCAATGAAACTCTTGTTTTCAGTTAGTACGGTTTTTAAATTCGGTAGTTGGGTTCGCGGTCTCTTGGAGCACTCTTTTGGAAAATAACAGCCGAGGCCCCAACCTGTCTACAAAACGGAGCATTCGCGTTACCTTTGTTACCCCTTTAGTCCTTTCTTTCATTTTCCGTCAAAAAAATAATTAAAATAGCATGTTATGAATAATATTGAATACATTGAAAAAAGGTCTTCAAAGACCTCATTGTTTTTAGGTAAAGGATTTGAGTCACTGTGGTCATTCTATCCGTCACTTTGGGGGACGGCGGCTAGTTTCTTTCGGAGAAGGATGCAAAAACTTCAATCAACGGGAATTTTTACAATGAATAGAAAATATTTTTCAAAACTTTGTTTGGAAATGAGATTAACAAATGACAATGGACTAGCGCACAGGGTTCAACATGCAGTTCTGCTTTGTTTGGTAGGGTGCTAGCCTGCTAGGTAATTAGGCAGTCAATAAGGAGGGCCTTGTGGGGGTGCTACATCTCTTATAGCGTATTGAACACTAGTTTAGGGTTGACGAAATAGTAGGATTCAATACTTTTATATTCCACTTCAGCAGCACTACGGATATACGAAGGGTTCTCCTGGGAGAACAGTAGATGTTTAACAAACACCAGATTTTCCTAGTGAAACTGAAGCCAACGAGACATATTGAAGTCACCAATAAAAAGTTCTCTTGTATCAATTTGGCTTTAAATTCATCATGTGCCAATGGTGCTAGCTGTGGAGGAATGTGCCCAATGAAATAACAAAACCTTTAAAGAGGAGAATTAATGTTTGTGATTAGAATTTGCAAACAAAATTATTTTTATTAATTTAGTACAAGAGATTGTTCAAAGTTTGTTTCAATTGTGGTGCCGTGGGGGGCACATGGAAGGTGAGTGCTGACAGGGAATGAGGCCAGGAGTGCAAATAAGGGAGGTGTTCGTACAAATCCTGAAAGCATACGAGACTGACACAAGTAATATGTGATGAGTTGAGTATCGTCCCACGAATACTAATTTCTAAGTAGCACTAATCTTGTATCGAATTCAAAGTTTATTGTAACACGAGATTATGATTTATAACTATTCTAACGAATATGTAAAAAAATTATTTGTATAAATAAATGAATGAATTATTGTATTGAACTTCAGAATCCGCATTATTATCTATTTTCAATCCTCAACTTTGTAATTTAGTGTTATTCGTGCATTAATGACAATTGATAAATCTCTTGTATTCAACTTTCTTTTCCAAGATAAGTTAAGTCTATTTTAGACACGACTCGATCTTACTCCAAGTTCGAATTCATACAAATAGAACGCATTCAAATACACGATAAATTAATAAGATTGTACACTATATGTATTATACCTAAAATCTATTACCGATGCATTAATCATGCAATGTTTTATATATTGTGGGCTTCCCAACACTACAACAAGCAACTAACTACCTAATTGGTGATCAAGCAATTAAATAATACAACGAGCATGCACAATTATTAAAGAAAAATAAGAATTACTAGACTATTTTTCTTGAATTGAAATAAATAAGCAAAAATGTTCATCTTCATTCAATACAAATAAATATATAGATTATATTACAAGAAGAACAATGAATAGCTATCAACCGAAACATGAATGAATGCAAGAGATCTTATTCTTCAATTCAAAGCTCAAAATCTTTAAGTTCTTGATGTAATTGGCTTTTAATTTTTGCTAGGTTTGATCTTCTCTCCCACTTGATGTAATTGGCTTTTAATTCTTTCTAGGTTTGATCTCTTCCAAAAGTATGTGAATCCGCCTCTTCGTTTTTGATGAATTTTATGATATGGATGTGAATTAAGAGGCTAGAGGGGGCTTCCCTAAATGTTAGCCTAAGTTCTATATTTATAAGAGCTCGATTTTAGTCAAGATCCATTCAATTTCGGTTAAGAGTTAGAATTTAAAAAGAAAACTACTGATTCATCTGTTGAATATTGTGAGCACTGCTTGCAACATCTTGGGTTCTCTTAAAGTGACCGGCACGTGTGTGCTGGAATAGGTTGCGCACATGCGCCACCTGAAGTTTTGGAGACTAGCATTTTGGTCCCCAAACTTTCATCCTTCGTTGAATTGCACCCTTTTCTCGTACAATGTTCATCCTTTGACTTCTAATTTAATCCAATTGATACCGTAAGGTCTTCAGTCAACATTTTATGGTTTGAATAAACTATTGGATATTTGCACTTTGGTTTCCAGACATTGGATTTCTCCATTTTACCCATTTTTCGCTTATTTTGTGCAATTCATCATTTTACATCGAGTTTCTCCCAAAAAGCAAAATATAAATAGAATTAAGCCATAATTTCTCAAAATTCTTAACAATTCATCTCATTTAATAGCCCATATTAGTGTACATAATATATTTATCAAACATCCCAAACTTGAAAAATTGTTTATCGTTGAACAAACTAGAACTTGACTTACACAAAGTTTTTAAAACAAACATTAATTAGATAACTGGGCGTTGGTCTCAAGATTAGAATTTCTATGTTAAAACTACAAATTGTTTTAAAATACACTGTTGAAGTTAATTTCTACTCATTCGATGCAAAACTAACACGTGTGTGTGAATATTCGTGTATAGCGTTATAAATTCATAAATTGATTCAAATATCGACTCTCAAAGGTCTAACTTATCATTTCTTTTCTCATAAGATGCACACCCTCGAACTTATTCTTTTAACTCTTTTTCCAAGTTGTGATCTAAGGTTGAATTTATATATATGAATCCTCTCCCTTTTCAGTTTGGTTGGATTTCACTAATTGTAAATTAACACTTCAATAATTAAGAATTCTTCTATATTTTGACTACCTCAACCTCTAAGATTAAATTGGGTTAATAATTTCTTATCAAAAGTTTAATTCTTTCAAACAAGTGTTAAGGGGTTTAATCAAAGTATGTAGTACATCTTCTGTTTTATAAACCTGTTTTTTCATATTTTCTATGAGTATTTTATTTCATGCATTAGCTTGTTCTATTTTTGAGTTTTCATTTTGGGATTTTTAATAAGTTTCCTCATTGAGATATTTTATAGGGTAGCTTCACTCAAGAATCATGGCAGCCTTTTTCTTATTTTTAAACAATAATTAGTGCAATGTCTCTTATCAAATATCCAATCTCATAATTCGACCTCTAACTTAAGATTTTCACTTAATCTGTATCTTATAGGCCTTAGATAATCCATATAAAAGTTTTTACACATGGAATCCATGTTTATCTTAATGCATCCTTTCAATAGCTCAATTACCTTGAAACTATCCTATAATTAGTTTAAGGATGTATATTGTATTGGTTTTTTAGATTTAAAATCTAAATTCCACTAATTTTAACATATTTAATCATGTAGATCAAATTAATTTTTCATGATGCAAAACATAAATCTAGTGCACAAAGTAATGTTGAGTTTTACACGAACAAGCATAAATCAACCTAACGCGTGAATTTTCCATAATTTATAGTCTAACACATGGTTTCAAAGATATGAATCATAGTGGGCATAATTATCTAACACAAACAAGCACACAAAATAGGCAATAAACTTGAAAAGAAAGTATTTCTAGGAATTTTTGTCAAAAAATCGTAAAAACAGATAACAAACTCGTAAAGTATAACATATAACATACAAAAAGTAAAGGCAAAGAAGGAACTAAGTACTCCCCTAGTATAAATCTAGATGGAATGACAAGAAATTGATGGATCTAGATTGTCCATGTTCCTACGTCCTTTCCCTTGTCTGATGTTGGGTTGTATATTTTTCAGTTGTCATGTTCCTTCAAAATAAATAGAAATCAATCATAATATGAAACAATTTATAATAGGCTCAAACACTTAAACAATCTATAGGGAAATATGGGAATGAAGATTCCTAAAGTACTAAAATTAATAAAATATACTAATCTTATTATCTAAAAAGCATAATAAATAAAATGGAAGAAAATTGGGGTTGTCTCCCAATTAGTATTTGCTTATAGTCATTAGCTTAACTAAGTGTTTTGCATGTTCGTGGTGGTTTGAACAGAAGTTTTTAGACTTGCATCGGCTACATTGCCCAATGTTTTTTGCTTTGTCTTTAGCCCTCCAAATTTTAATGATTCCACGTTGGTCCTTAATTGTTCCAACCAATCTACCAGCTTATTTTTTATGGCGATGACTTCCATAATCATCATTTTTTCTTTGTCAATCTTTTTGCACTCCTCAAGATAAGTTGGTTGCCTGAGTGGAGTATTCATGGTGAAGCTTTGTTATTTTTCTTCTACCCTTAATATTATCACACCATTTTCAAATCTATTAATGCTCGTTCTATTACTAAAAATGGTCTTCCCAATATTACTGTCGTGTATTGATTTTCTTGCACATTAAGGATGATGAAATGAGCTGGGAAGATTGAATCTCTAGCTTTGATGAGCATATCCTCAACAACTTTATAATGATGGTTGATTGACTTGTAAGCCAGTTGTAGAATCATTGAATTTTTTTTTGAATCTCTCAATCCTAATTTCCTGTAAATAGATAGTGGCATTAGAATAATACTCACTCTAGAATCAATTAAAGCATTTATATTATATGAATTTCCTATAAAGCAATGTAAAATGAAGCTCCCTCAATCTTTCAATTTAGGAAAGAGCTTATGCTGTAGGATTGCACTATATTCTTCTGTCAATGCCATTGTTTCATCTTCTAGCAACTTTCTCTTATTGGTCAACATCTATTTCAAATACTTAGCATAATTAGAAACTTTTATCATTGCGTCAATGAAGAGACTATTGATGTGAAGTTGCCTGAAGGCATCTAAGAACTTCTTGAACTACTTTTCCAATTTATCGTCATGCAACCTTTGAGGAAATGAGACTGGTGGTCTATGTTTCTTGGTAAGAATGGTTGCCTTAACCTGTGAATTGTTTGATTGTTCTTCTTGATTTACCTTTGTTGATTCTTTAGGCTGACCTACTTATTCGTTGCCCGTGGTAGATACTTGATCCTACTGACCCTATCCTTTTTACACTAATTTTTGGTAGCTAAATTCTACTTCTAGTTTTGATGGCCTTGACTTGTTCATCTTTTGGTTACTTTCAAAGCCTCTGAGGAAATGGGATGTGCGGCACATAAGCTCTCACAAAGGTGCAATCTATATTGATGGAGTGTCGACCACATCGTCATCTATGGTTGTGATAGCTAAAACTTGTTCCAGTGGATTTTTCAGTATCTCTTATCAAGGTACCCTATGTCCTATTGGAGAATACAGCTGCTATCTTTCTTATCTGATATTCTAAATTTTTAATATAACTACTAATATTGGAGTGTAATCTCAGTCTTTATGATGTATTGAATCATTTGATCCTCCTAAGATGACTTCTTTTCTTCTTGTTGTTGAAATCCTTGTAGGTTGCATTGAATCTAATTTTCCTAACCTTGACTATTAGCCCATGAGAAGTTTGGAATTTTGCTCATAACTAACCTTATCAGGCATGATTACATGAATAGATGCTAAATGACAACTTACAGGTGTATGATCTTTCTTGTAGCCCATACAGACTTGTGTTGCTTAGTGCACCATGTTCACAGTCTGCTAATTATTTTTGCTAGTACTTCCAAACTGGGCTGTCACTGATGTAATTACATCGATGTTGTAAATATCTGCTATTTTCCTTGGAATTTCCTTATCTGTTAACCACATAGACTGAGTTTCTATTATTCTTTCATACAACTCATATGCATTGTCTATTGCCATATTCATTATTGATCCTCCGAAACGTTGGCCATGTTAAGATATTCAGAATCCAAGCTAAAATAGAAAATGTAGACCTAGTCATTTTAGGAATGTCTAGATTGGGACACTATTTGAAGTAGTCCTTGTACCTCTTCCATGCTTCTGAATAGCTCTTGAGGTCCTTCTGCTTGAAAGTATAGATTTTAGTTTTGATTTGATGGGCTTGAGGTGATGAAAAGAGCTTCATTGTGAACGTCTATATAATGTCATTCTAAGAAACGACAATCTCATGAATTATTGAGCGTAGCGATTCTTTTACACTATTCTTTAAAATATGAAGGAATAGGCGAAAAATGTTTGTTGATATTCCTTTGTAACTAATTATCTTGCAAAGCATCAAGAAAGCTTGAATGTGCTTAATATGATTTTTAGTTGGTTTTTTTGAAAATCTAATGTCTTGATGATTCTGAAACAAGTTGATGACATCTTATCGAATGTGGAAATTGACCTACAAAAAAGGTGGATAAGTAACATTCAGTTGCATTGGAGCTAGAGCAAGAATCACATAATCTCGTACTAATATTTTACCATCGTTGGCAACTACACTTAGCGGAACAGACTGTGATGGCAATCTGGTGGTAATTGAATTGAATTTTGATTTTCATTTTTTGCTATCTCTATTTCCCATTCTCTTATTGTTATCCACTTTCTTCTTCTTTGTTTGAAAGTTCTTTCGATCTCTGGATCTAACGATAGAAGCTCAATTTCGTGAAAATCTTACATAAATTACTAGACACCATTTGAAATAGATAACTAAACAAAAGAGAGATCAAGTGTATCTAAACACTGTACAAGATCGTTGATAAGAAATATGTGGTGAATTGAGCATCGTCCCATGAGTAATAATTTCTAATTAAAGTGTACTAGTCTTGTATCGAATTCAAAGTTTATTGTAACACAAAAGATATCATGATTTGTAATTATTCTAATGAATATGTAAAAAGCGTTTGTTTGTATAAATGAATTAATGATTGTAATGATTTCAGAATCCACCTAGTGTTATCTATTTTCAATTCTCAATTATGTAATTTGGTGTTATTCATATATTCATGACAATCGATAAATCTATTGTATTCAACTTTCTATTTCAAGATAAGTTAAGTCTATTCTAGATGCGACCTGATCCTATTCCTAGTCCAAATTTTTATGAATAAAACACATTCAAACATACGATTATCAATTAGACTGCACACGCAATACATGTTATTCATAGCATTTATTGATCTTTTGTTAATCATGTAGTATTTTACTTATTGTGAGTCTTTCTGCAATACAAGAAGCAGCTAATTACCTAATTGATGGTCAAGAAATTAAATAAAGCAATGAGCATACATAATTAATCAAGAAAAAAAAGAGTTACTAAATTACTTGTCTTGAATAAAAATGAATAAGCAAAATGGTTCATCTTCATTCAATACAAATAATGTCTGGCCTAGCATGATTTTTATTATATTATAAGAAAAATAATGAATAGATGTCACTCGAATATGAACGAATGCAAGAGATCTTGTTCTTCAATTTCAATTCTAGCTAGGTTTGATCTTTTCTCCCAAAAGTGTACGAATTCGCCTTTTGTTCTCGATGAATTTTACGATATGAATGTGAATTAAGAGGCTAGAGGGAGCTTCCTTAAATGTTAGCCCAAATTCTGTATTTATAGGAGCCAAATTTTAGGTGAAGATAGCGACTAATTTGGGTTCCAAAAGAGCTAGAATTAAAAAGAAAACTGCTAATTCATCTGCCAAACTTTGCCCAAATGTGTGAGTTTGTACATCACATGCACGTGTCGTTTGCAGCTTCTGCTCTCAATTTCTCTAAAAGTGGTCAAAGCATGAATGCTACCTGAAGTTTTGGGGACTGACATTTTGGTATCCAAACTTTCATCCTTCGTTCAATTACGTCCCTTTCTCGTGTAATTTCCATTTTTGTACTTCTAATTTAATCAAATTGATTTCATAAGGTCTTCAATCGAACTTTTATGGTCCAAAATAACTATTGAATATTTGCACTTTGATCTCCAAATTTCAAGTTTCTTTGGTTTGCCAATTTCTTGCCCCTTTTGTCCAATCATGTCATTTTGCATCAAGTTTCTCCCAGAAAAATTAATAGAATTAAGCTATAATTCATTAAAATTCATAGTAATTAATCTCGTTTAACGGTCCAAATATATGTACAGAATATACCTATTAGAAGGCATGAGAATGAACATGTAAGGAGAATGGCTTAAGTCTTTCATTGGGGAGCGATCGATTGTCGAGGAAAAACTTTAGAAGATAGGTTAGTGGTGGTGTGAAGTTGATGAAGTGTGTGGGTAGGAGAGAGAAAAGGGTGTTCTTGGAGCGATAGTGGGTTATTTTGTGGGTAGGGTAAGTTCACATAGAAGTCCAAGGCAAGGGAGTTAGTAGGGATGGTGACTCTTGGTTGGAAGAGGTGGGAAAAAGCTTGTGGCCAAGTGTTTGTTGAAGTTGGGAAATCACATTGGTGCATACAGTAATAGTTTACAACGAGGGTGTCACTTATCGATTTTGAACAAAGGAATGATGGAAAATTCAATGGGAAAGAGTTGTTGAAGTCCTTCATCAATAATACTATGGGCTTTAATAAGAACCAGAAATTTGGGAAATGGTTGAGGAAGGAGCGAAAGGGATAGAGAAAAAAGAAAGGAATCAGTCCATGTGATGAGGGTCTAGATAATATGGATGATGGAGAAATAGGCAGTCTTGTCCAAGGGGTAGAGATAGAGGAAATAGATAATCTTCTCGTGTCTAGGCAGTTGCTTTTATTAGTTAGATGCAACCATTCTTAAACAAGTAGTTAATGAGTAATTTGGGAGCTACCATAAAAATTGCATCATGAGAAAGAGACTATATTAAGTTTGAGATGTGCATCTTAAAAGTGGAAAGCAAAAATATGAACATTAAGGGTCGGGACTATTGGAAATTTATTTAACATGCACATCGAAAAATAAAATTTTATTCAATTCCCACTACGGATCTGTTTTGTGTTTAGATAGAAATTGTACCATTTGTAGATTTTGCAAACTTCTTTACTGATTTTGGAACACGAACAATCACGATCTGTAATCCACAATTGTCTAATAATTCAGCATTCAATGAAAATTCACATAGGGAATAAGAATGAGAACTATGATTCTTTTTTCTTTTTTTGTGCTAGCAAGAAGAATAATAATAATGATGTGTGTATTTTCAAACCTTAGTAGCCAATTAATAAAAATCAAAGTGGGCTCAACCCATCTTATAAACTTAACCCAATCCAATATTTAATTAATTCAACTAATTAAATTTGGCCAATGAATTAATTAATCCAATTATTAATTCGAGTCTATTAACAAGGAACTTAATTAATTAATTGGTGAATCTCATCCTTCTGGTTTTCTTTTTGTATGTGACTCATCAGGTTCCCGATTACGATGTATAACAACGTGAATTATTATTTTGATCTAATTAAAATTTATAAATTAAAATACCCTTTTAATTTATCATCAATTCACATCTGTTGTCCTAGATTGACGTTTAACAATGTATCAGAGCATTACATGTGACAGGAAATGTCATGTCAAATGACAAAATCAAACTTGTTTGTTTACCTTGAAACTATAACCTTAGTCGATATGATTCGATCTATTACGAGATATGGATATGTGTCAATGAAAATTATCAATCATATGTTTCATCCCACTATTAAATCAATATGAGTCTAAAACTCCTTTTCGACTTATGA
>CAIGRQ010113237.1:0-24752 GCA_903798375.1 Fraxinus sp. D2006-0159 | reverse complement strand
ATTACCATATTGTATTATGATTTCTTGAGCCATAAGGACTATGTCATTGCATGATTGAACTATTGATTCTGGTTTTCCCAACAAATAATAAATAAATAAAAAACATTTGCATGCAGTTGACACTTGATCTATCCAACAACCACAAAGAGATCATTTTAGCAGCACTTACGTCATCCACGATTCATTATTCCCTGTTAAGATAACAACAGCTATCATTTTCATGATCCTACTCATAACATCAAGTAATTTGAGCTCAATGAAAGTTGTTGATTTTACCTTCTAGATGCGCCCTTGATGTAGTTTCTGTGAATCTTGTCTTGGGAAGGTCAGAACCTTTGAGCTTTGCAGCCCTTCCATGTTCCAATAGTTGAGATCAAAAAAGTTTTGGATGGTGATGCGAACTCGAACAACTCTAAGATACTAGCAAATTTCATCTCTTTATATAGTATCTCATCTTCAACATATTCTGATATTGTACACATTTGGATAACTAATTTGCACAACAAATTCATCAGATCCATAATTTGACCATAATGGAAACCCAACATATCAGGTATGCATGAACGTGTGCAGGTAGGCAAGCAATGCTCATCTGTTCTTGAAGGCAAGCACAAGATTCACCAACACAGGTCAATTGAATTGAAGTCAAGAATTCATTCCACAAAATATTCAAACGAAAACCACTAGTTGAACTATGATTTTAAAACATTGATAGGATAAAAAAAAAAAAAGGAATAATGAATCAAAATTTCACAACAATCAATAAGCACTATACAAGTACATAGCGGCCTTACACGAACCAAAAAAACCGATTAGATGAAAATTAAATCTACATTTACTCAAAAAGAAAAAGAAAAAGAAAACTCAAACTAACTCTGATAACATAAAAGAAAATAGATCAACATTCATTCATTAACAAATCATAATCCAATTAGAAAATGAAGTAAAGTATGCCCATTGTTATGCGAAAATATATTTCGAATTAAAAACACAGCAAGTGTATGGTTCGTTGATAAATAATAAAGTGAATTTTGAGTTCGAATGTCGTCTTACAGAGATTGATTAGTTCAATTCCTATTACCTTGACCTTAACCGAAACTATAATAAAATGGCGTGTTTGTTTTGATGAAGTTATAACTAAAATAATACTAAGTATGCAGTTATAAATGATTTAACTAAATTAAATGCAAACGGCGTTAAATGTAAGTTGGAGTGTTTTAATTTATGATGAATGTACTAGAATCATGAATCCCTATGTAATAATTCGTTTTAAACTTAGTTCTACACTTTGACAACGTGGTGAAATATTGACGAATCAATGTTCCTAAATACAACACTCTCCGTCGAGCCAAGTCAAACATATTCTCGTATATGACCCAACTATATTTCTATGATGGATACAAAAATACAAAAATGCATGAGTTTTTATGAACACTTAAAGATTCACATAAGACATAGTCGTATATTTCTATCCCCTATCGGACCCTATGACAATTTATATATGTCGAACATATTCCCCTTCTTTTGAATGCATAAAATAAGCCACCAAATTCACACAAATACCGTGCACAATAATTGTGGAGAAAAGAAAATCATATAAATTATTCAATATCCAAAAATGTACTTTTGATGTCAAGAATGTAAAACTACAAATTAAAAATTTATATTACATCATTCTCCTATCACAAATAAATCTAGTCTAGCATGTTATGAAGAAAACACAAAGAATATTCAAGAATCGACATCATCCAATAATTTTTGAATTTATTTTCGTGTTCTTGGCTTCGATCTTCGTGTTCTTCGCTTGTTCTCTGCCCCAAAAGCTCTTCAAATTATGTTGTAATATGTGTTTTCTACTTCTTTGGACGGCCCTAGGGTTTTAAAAGACATCCCAAGATTCGTTTCCATAAGAGTTGTATTCAAATTAGAAAACCAGAAAATTTTCTCCGATTTGGCCTAGGCCTGCCCAACAAATATAACTAGGCGGCTGCCTAGTTATAAAACTTTTGCAAATTTTCTTTTCATCCATTTTCTTCATTCTTTGTTCTATATTGGTCCTCCATATCAAATTACTTCAATTGCAGTGCTTAAACTTTTACTCAAATGCATATTAGTCCCCAAAATCCCATCAATTGGCCAATTTATCATTCTTTCTTTTCCAATTGCTTAGAAACAGACCCAAAAATGAAATAAGATAAAAAATTAACCTAAGTAAACTGCTATAATAAAATGACACAAAAGCTTAGTAATATAGCTCCGAATAAGTGTACAAAAATGCACTTATCACCTATGGTTGCGATCTTGTGCTCTAAGAGTTCAAGGACAAGGAAAGCAGTTTGGATTTGAGCACTAAGACTAATAGGTAGATTGTCAGTCTACATCGTGACTTCACCAGAGGGTAGAAGATCGGAGTGACAACGAGATGCTTTGTGACTAAAAATAGATGCTTGAAAGAGAAGAAAAAATTGGGAAAAGGCAATATAGAAGAGAAGATGTACCAGAGAATTTGAGAGCTATATAGGCTGACGACAGAGAAGGGATGATGGCTGCAGTGAGGAGAAATTGGTGGTGAGAGGATTTTGTTGGAGATTTTAAGGGAGGAAGGCGTGAACAGATGGAAAAAGGTGTGAAATGTGAATGAAGGAAATTATGGGAAATGGCTTATTTAGCCGGTCATATTTTCATACTAGCATTTTACCATTTAAAAAAAAAAAGTTAAATGTATAATAGGATAAATTAAATATCAAAATCCAAAAATACCTTCTCACCAACAATCAAAGTCACAGCCAGAGAGAGAAGGAAAAATGAATTGAAAATTACTCACACAATCTACACTCAAATCCAATCGAAAAAGCATCCTCACACTCAAACCCAACGCCGACTACGGCACATACTGGCCATTATCTTCAACAAAGTTAGTTTTTTTTGGAACTACGAGATTGATTTTTCATTTATTGTTATGTATAATGTTTATTCTTCATTATTTAGGTAGATCATTGGGTGTATATAGTCTTAGATACTTTTCTTTTTCGAAATTTTGCACCTTAACTTGCCGAAAATAGCAATAGCAATTTCTCGCCATTTTCGGCGAGAAAAATGGCGAGAAATTGTTGGCCCTTAGACTTTTTTTTTTTCATTTTCTTTTCAATTTAAAATTATTTTATTTTATAATAAATTTCAATTTTTTAATTTAAATTTTAATTATATTCTTTGATAGCTTAATTTTTCAATTTTAATTAAATNTAGCAATAGCAATTTCTCGCCATTTTCGGCGAGAAAAATGGCGAGAAATTGTTGGCCCTTAGACTTTTTTTTTTTCATTTTCTTTTCAATTTAAAATTATTTTATTTTATAATAAATTTCAATTTTTTAATTTAAATTTTAATTATATTCTTTGATAGCTTAATTTTTCAATTTTAATTAAATAATATTTATATTATTTATTTAATTTTCATAATTTAATTTTATTTAATTTTTTTATTAAAGATTTTTTAGAAATTGTTTTAAAATTTCTTAATTGTTTATTTTTTGATTGAAAATTATTTTTTTTCCGACTGTTTTAATCAGTTGGCCCAAATGTCCTTTTTTTCATTTTTTTCCAATTTTGAATTATTTTATTTTTATGATAATTTAATTTTCTAATTTAAATTATATAATACTTATATTCTTTGTTAATTTAGTCTTTTTCAATTTAAAATCTTTTTAATTTTTAATTCTCTATATTTTATCATTGTATCATTTATTTTTTAATTTTTGTCTGTAATTCGGTTTGCTTAATATTTTGAAATTATACTTACTGCATTATCTTATTGAATGTTCTAATACTTGAATTTTTTTCGGGATGGAGTACCATCTAACCGTGTTAAGAGAGGTATAGTACTCTGGATTGATTATTGATGCGATTCTCTGTTGCCTACTTAGGCCAGTCGACGTTTCGACCTCGGGGGCAAGGATAGCGGGCGACGAAGCAAATACGGACGGTACCCAAAGAAGAAATAGGATGCACGAGACGTATTTTTAGGAATAGGGAACAGTGCTTCTACCGCAGTTGATCGGCGCAATCAGGGAGTGCCACCAGATGTTGGACAGGTTGAAGTTTGGACTGGTCTACATCCTTGAGAGCGTGCTGAGGTGTCATCATAAGAAGACTGCAATTAACATTTTCCATTTGAAAGTTGTTGACGACATTGATGCCTTCAACAACTATCTGTGTGGTCGGAGATGTTTTGAGGACACTGTTCACATCTTCACCATGTCACACTCGAAGCTTAAGGGGTCCACGCATAAGTACGATACTTATGGATTGCCCCTAGGTGTGAAAGTAAATGTTTAACATAATCAACATTAAAATATTTTTTTTATACTGAATTTATATATAATAACTGTATGTATTGTGGATCTGGGCATATGAGATTGTCCCCCTCTTAGTATCCGGTCTGCTAGGCGAAGGGAGACACGCTACCCTTGGATGCATCATTGGCAAGCATCCCGAGTAGACGGATGTCCATCTGGCAAACATTAGCTGTCCTCCTCGACGAACCTTAGATGAGTGTTACACAGTTACGATTTATAATGAAAGTCGTTTCAAAATTTTATCACACGATAATTAACTAGTTGAACTGTCAATATGTCAGTTTGAAGTCTTAACTGAGTGGACGTCGTCGACGGAGGATGAGGGTTGAGGTCTTATGTGGGAACTAGCAGTTCCGCATACTCGACATGACCATATGTCCGATTCCATCCTGGATCGAGATTGGGTATGTAAATTGAATATAATTTATTGATTATCGTTTTGTATAAATTAACCTAATTTAACTAAGTTAATAATTTTTAATGTTGTTATTTGCGTATGAGCGTAGTCTAGTTGATCGACGATTATCTCCGCCGATGAGATCTCCTTCTCCTCTATCCAGAAACCTCCCTCGTGGATCTCCTACACAGTCGAGTCAGTATTTTCAAGATTTGTATGTTCGTCGACGGATTTATGGTGGAATAGGTAGGTGCGGTATAAGATGAGGTAGGTACAGTACGACAAGAAATGAGGGAGAAGGTGGGCGCTACGAGAAGAGATAGGGACGCTGTGACGAGGAATGAGCGGTGAGGTATCAAGTTTATACCATGATGTAGAAGTGCTATGAGGCCATGTAGCGGAACTTCAGGATGAGATCGCAGCGCTTCGAGGTGATATAGTAGGTATATAAGAGGGTGATAGATAGGGTGATGAGAGGGTGATGGAGATCGGGGTCACATACCATTTTTATCTATGGAGCAAGAGGAGTGGCCACAATGGGGATGAGAGAGGTGGCAGATGAGGAGCGGACAGAGGGGCTAGCAATGCCCGGGACAGACCTAATAACTGAGGAGATGACGGTGCCTAAGGTATAAGATGTGGCCCCAATGACGGAGGAGATGGTCGTGCCCGAGACGAAGGGGATAGCTTCGATGAAGGAAGAGATGGCAAGCCCCAGGACGAAGGTGGTTCCTGAGGCAGAGGATGTGCTGGGATAGAGAGGATGGCCTCAATGAGGGAGGAGATGATGAGCCTCAGGGTAAAGAGAGTGGCGGATGAGAGAGGACACCATCGTGACAGAGGGTAAGAAGTGTGATGTTGATGTATCGGAGGAGGTGGTCGACAAGAAGCATAGATTGCTATCACAGTACGTCAGTTTTTCTTTCAGACTGAGGTAAAGAAGATGACGTTCGTTGATGGGACATACTTTAATCTCTTTCAGGAGGTGGACCATGCCAAGTGGAAGGCATTCGAGATAGAGTGGCGAACAATAACTCATCCATGCTTCTTTTACGATTTTAGTGAAATACGATACGCTAACTAATCCATACTTCTTTTCACAATTTTTTTAGAGCTTGCCACATGATAGGTGGAAGGACATCACCGTCGCTTATAAGTAGTTTCACGACGTTACGACTTTGGGTGCGTAGCTCACCGACGATATAAGTGTAACATGAAATTATTATTTACTATGTATACATCATTTTTTGTTTATTAAATGAAATAACTCCCTCTATTTCTTATTGGCGTTTCCTTATGTAGCACATCGACATGGCTATAGACTTATTGCGCTATCGAGCTCGACGATATCCGAGATCATTCGACATTTCTGGCCAATCATATTGAGCACCTAGTTTCTACGTGTCGTTACCATTGAGTATCAATTGCTCCAACTTATCGTAACGAGTACATGGTGCCCGAATATATATATGCTTGAGTAGGTCGTAGGGATGTGGTCGAGTGTTGGGGAAAAATTATGAGAGGGTTCTACGCATATATACAATCTAGTGATCGTGAATCAACACTGTTTTTTGGTGGAGATCGCATTTCCTGATTCCACTATATATGTGTACAACTCTGATAATTCCTGTATGATACAATGTCAGCTCGAGCTTTACCTAGAGCCAATGGTTGTAATAGTCCCTTTGATGGCTAGACGAGCGAGGGTGATTCGCAGGACATACTAGGCATCGTGCAAGACATGATGACGTCGAGACATCTGAAATCGCAAGTACTTATAATTTTTTTAATTTTAACACTTAGTTTTTCGCTACAAAGTACTAACCGAACTAACACATCCTTTTTTATTTGCAGGGGTGATTGTGGCATATTTGTAATAAAGTATGTAGAATTTTTGAGTATAGTATATAAGGTTGATGGAATCAATCAATCCTATATACAAATTTGGAGAAATATGTTAGAGTGCAGTTTGTATGAATTCAATTGTGATCCATGAATATTGTTTATTTATTTGTCAAATAATTGTAAATATTGTAAACAACTTATAAATATCAAAAATTTAATTGTTTATTTATTTGTGAAGTAATTGTAAATATTGTAAACAAATTGTCGATATCAAAAATTTAATTAATTAATTATTTGTCAAATAATTGTAAATATTGTTTCCTTATCATCGGAATTATTACTCATCGGTCTAATTGTTATCGAGGAGAATTTGACTTGTATAAAATTGGCGAGTATGCTCTATTGCTGTGCACCTAAGCAATTGAGAAAACTCTACAGTAGATGGTATTCTAGATGTACATGGACGTTCGGACCACTCGGTTCAACTTCAGGTGACAACAAACTATTAAGTGAGAGAATATAGTCGGGTACTTCGTACTCGACTTCATTTGGTAGAGGAAATATAGTCTCGACGTATGCTACTCTCCAATAATTCGTGTAATAAGGAGAGCATAAAGTTCTCACTGCAAAGTCTCTAAACATAACCACCACGACTACATGCTCACATGGAAAACTCTTCAACTGAAATTGACGACAAGTGCAAGTGTTATCAGTCAAGTCCACCATGTATGCCATATTAAGTGGACATTTCACGGAGAAGAGCACCTCATCCAGTGGTTCGGCGCGAACCCGAGTACGGGATCAGTGTGGAAATCACAGAACTAATTGAAAACATCGGGAAAGCCCAAATTCAGGTTGTAGATGGTAGAATCTTAACCCGTAAATTACTGAACCAAGCAACCAAATAAAAATGAAGTTTGAATGACCTCTTGATTACAAAAACCAATGAACCTCGATTTGCCAACGCCACAAAGGTTGCCTAATCCTTTGATAAGGTCTAAGAGTTGAACGTCACAAGTATAACAATATTTGATAAGTTCGATGTACATGTTCAATCAAGAACAAAAGAGAAAAATCTCATTTAATTCATAATGTAAAAAATGTTCTTTTTTAAACAATGAAATAATGATCTTATTTATATGTATTAAGCCTTATAATATTATGCAATTATTGCATAATATTTAGTTCTTTCTTTTATATATGTTTCCTTTTTGCTTACTTTTCTTGTAATATATAACTTGAGCGTTTCATTAAAAAAACTAATTCTTTTGACGGCTCAATACATTATCTCTCTCTCTCTCTCTCTCTCTCTCTCTCTCTCTCTTCTTCTTCTTCTTCTTCTTCTCCTCTTCTCTTCTCTTTTCTTTGAATTGATTTTCTATGTTGGTTAAAGATAGCTCATGTTGTTAACATGGTATCATAGCCTATGGTTGAGTAAAATCTGTGATTGTAATATACTAGAAATCCAAGTAGAAACAAGTCAGAAAAGAAAACTATGTAAAACCATACTCGACTACAACTAAAAATTACAATTCGGATCGAACCAGAGACCAGTTGAGAAAACTGAGACCAAATTCTTGTTCAGCAAGTCGAAGAGCATCTTCTGGTTAGGCAAGTGTCACCAGACGGTGGTGCATGGTGACGACACATGGGGCTTACGAGTAGTGACGTTTGAGGTGTGTGTGAGCGATTTTCGAGGTAATTCCAAAAGGCAGTTTGTTCTTTGGTAAATTTTTGATCTCTTGGTAGTATTACTTTGGTAATACGTGTATTATGCAACATATTCCGATTGTAGTTTGTGGTGATAGGTTGGTAATCATTGGTTTTCCATAAAATTCGATGATTTTATTGATTCGTAGTTGATTATTTGTTGACTTTCTGATGGCAACTGAAAGAGATGATTCACTTCAATCCATTAGTCTTAAATTAAATGATAAAAATTACTCATATTGGAGTACCGTGATGAGAACTTTTTTAAAGGGAAAAAGATTGTGGGGTTATACTAGTGGAACTGTTATGAAACCCAAGACCACTGTTGAGAATTATGTGATAGAATTGGATAATTTGGAATCAAACAAAGCAAAAATTCTTACTTGGATTCATAACTCTATTGAGCAATCCATTGATACACAGTTGGTAAAGTTTGAAACGGAAAAGGAAGTTTAGGATCATTTTCAAAGTTATACACTAAGTCTAACTTCGTAGAGCGTTATCAGTAGAGATTAATATAGAAGTTTACAATAGAAGAATATGAGTATTCCCGAGTTTTACCTCGCTACGAATTCAATTTGGAATGAGTTGGCTCTTATGGAATTAGCAGGACTGAAAGCATGTGAAGAATATATTGCTTTCAGAGATGAACAACATTTAATTTAGTTTTGATGGCAATTCGTAGTGATTTTGAGGGACTTAGAGGCTCTATCTTGCATCGTACTCCATTTTCCTCAGTTGATTCGGTGATTAGTGAACTTATAGCTAAGGAAATACGTTTAAAATCTCTTGTAGGAGAGGCATCTCTTACTCCATCTAGCACATCAGTGTTGGATATACCCTCTTAACTGTCTATAGAAAATCAGAACAAAGGTTATGTGAGAGTTGCTAGTGATGAGTTTAACTTTTGTGAACAAAAGGGACATTGGAAGTCTCAATGTACTGAACTATTGAAGAAGCAGCAGCCACAACCATAGCAGGGATTTTATCGTCCCAATGCTAACATAGCTTTTACCATGCCACCTAGTGACTCATTTGTAATTAGAGCACCCACCTTCCTCCAGTCCCATGTTGACTGATTTAGCGTAGCAATTTCAGAAGTTCTTAGGCACACAGCCACATGCTATGTCAGCCNCACCTAGTGGCTCGTCTGTACTTGGAGCACCACTTTCCTCTAGTCCCATGTTAACTGATTTAGCAGAGCAGTTTCAGAAGTTCTTAGCTACATAGCCACATGCTATGTCAGCCTCTACTCATATAGGCTTGTCATCTTAGAGTCATTCAGGTATTTCTTCATCATGGATCTTTGACTCAGGTGCTTCCAAACACTTGTCTTCAAACTCAAAATTCTTTAATGACTTGCGTCCTTTTAACTCGTCTACGTCTGTTATGACTGTCGATGGCACATCATTGTCTTTAGCAGGTGTTGGTTCTATTAGTACACATAATTTATCGCTTTTAGATGTCTATTGTGTTCTAGCTCTTACTTGGAATCTTATTTCTATTGGCCAATTGTGTTATTCAAGATACTTAGTTCAGTTTTCTTCTACTACTTTTCATGTGCAGGATCCTCAATCTCAAAAGATGATTGGGATATGCCATAGACAAAGAGGGTTATATGTTCTGGAAAATCTGAGACCACTACACGTTGCAGCCTCTGATGTTGACTTGTCATATTTTTGTTTGAATTCATCGTCTTCTAGTTTTTATTTATGGCATTTTCGTCTTCATTTAAAAGTTTTAGTTTCCAAGGGTCCATTGGGAGATTTGCAAACTCATGACATTTTTTATTGTAGTGATTGTAAATTAGCTAAATTTTTTACTTTATCTTTTCCTCGAAGTGTTTCTCATTCTATCGAACCATTTGATCTTATTCACTCTGATGTATGGGGATCTACTTCTATTACTACAAAAGGAGGTTTATCTTATGAAATGACGATTTGACTTTCTTTTTAGTTATTGTTCTTTTAGAGCACTTATTAAAACTCAGCATTCTGCTATAATTAAGTGATTTAGATGTGACTTGGGTGGAGAGTATAATTCGATTGATTTATCTGAATTGCTTGCTCTTAATGGAACAATTCATCAAATCTCATGTGCTAATACCATACAACAAAATGGTGTTGCTGAATGAAAAATAGGCACATTCTAGAAATTTTTCGTTCCATTCTCTTGTCTGTCAAAAGTTCCCAATGAATTTTGGGGATAAGCAGTTCTCATTACTATTTCTTTAATTAATAAGATTTCATCTTCCCACACTTCAGGTTTATCACCCTTTGAAAAGGGAATGCTTAAGGGATATGGAACTTGTTGAAAGGCTACATGCTTGTTAAAATTAATAAATTGATCTGGAACATAACCTGGAGGAAATATGAATATATTTTGTGGTAAGTAGAATATGAGAATTCCGATATCACTTCTCACTTGTTGCGATTGTGTTGCAACATATATTAAAGTGAAGTTGAGAATCTATATAATAAAATTTGTACATTATGGAATCACTTTATTGAATTACATGATATCAGTTAAGTAGTTAATGGTTATGAATGCTAAGGTCAATAGAATTAATGAGGTTCTTACTTTAGATGTATTGATTTTCAATTAAGTGATAGTTCCATGATTAAAAGATTTTTAAAAAAAAATCCAGCTAAAATTATTTGATTCACCAACTGAGTGGCAATTCTCAAGCTAGAATAATTAATATAATTCTTGCTTAGAACTCATGGAATCTTATGTTATGAAATTAAATTTATGATAGTGAAACTGTAAAATCGCAAATGATTGTGAACATAGTGAACTTTCGACTCTGTGCCTAACGTTGAAATGTCATATACATTAATTTACATTCATGCAAAATGGAATATGTTCGTAAATAAGCATTGATTGAGAATAATGTCTCTAAAATCTGATAGATCATGGTATCAAAATCTATAGTTGTTGACTTTAATAAACGTGATAAACTAAATGCAATAACATTTGGTATAATAAGATTTTGATTATAATAGAAGAATATGACGTTTTAGAGAGCAACAACCATGTAAGAAGACCTGACGTTGGTCATACTACTCTAGAGATTAAAGATAAAAACTTTATCAAGTACGATAAAAAGATATATTCTTGTACTTGAGCATTTGAATGGTTAAGTTGTGTAACAGATGATCTTTTTCTCAAATATGACTTAGTTGATATAACATAATGTTGACATTTTTGTTGCTCACTTTTTTTTAGATGAGTAGTAAATTCAAACTATTCTCTTCTCAATATATGGGAACTTTATAAATTGAAGTATCAATTTTCTCTATTGACACTATCCACGACATGAGTTAAATGACATGCAACTTGATGCTGTTTAGTTTGGAGTACCTACTTGTGTAGTAATGTTCTAGTTTGCATAAAACTTTGAATTTTAAGTTTTAAATGAGTTAAAACAAATGTAGGATAGATGAGGAGACTAGAAAGGGGCCAAGAAGAACATATCAGATAGAAGTACATGAAAGTGATTTTGGTAGAAGACTCATATTATAAAAGTTCAAATGTTTCAACCATACAATTTCAATCTATTAGCTCAAAAGTAGTTAAGCTAAAGAATGTTGTACTTGAATATGTTCCTCTTAGTTTTGTTTATAGGTCAACACTATATATATTGGATCTTATCGTGTGTGGATCATATATTCAAAGTTAGAAACCCACTTTATATGAGATCAAGAAGTGTATTCGAGTCTTTGAATTAATACAAAATAGATATATACATATGGTGAACATGGAGTAGAGGTTTATATGACTGGTACATGTAACTTACTATTGCAAAGTGAAGAAACTAACCTCCGATTTGATATTAAGATAATATCAAAGATTTTACTAAACTTGATCTCAATTGTTGTTCTTTTAATAGTGATCTCTTACTTGAATTTATACGTGGTAGTTCTTTTCATACTCACAGTGGTGATGTTTAATTTGGTGCTAGATATTTGTGGAATGGTTTGAGGTTTTGAGTTGAGAAAACCATTCAAGGTTGTAAGAGCTAAACTTCCATAGAGTAAATACATCTGAATTTCTTTGAGATGTAGAGATGGAATTTCATATTTTCATTACATTTATAGATGGATTCACACATTGAAATTGTGCCTCTGATTTTCTTAAGTTGAAGATATTATATTGATTTAGTCTTTATTAAAAGGGAGTAGAAAATCAGATTATAGAGTGAAAATTTTGAGATTGTTCGAGAATGTGAATCTCAATCACGAGAGATAAATGATCTAGGTAATGAATGAGAAATTCTTATTGGATTGACTATTCATTGATAACCATTAAATATATACTGACGCTGGGCAGAATAGTGATTATTCTGCAGGCTAGTTCTATCAGCAAATTCACAGGGAAGAACACAAGAGTAACACCGAAAACACAGAGAAAATGACTGAAGTTTAAAGAACTTTATTATATCCAGCAATAATGACAATAAGTCCACAAGCCGGACTTTATAGCAAAAAAATTCGAATTTTACCAAAATTCCAAAAATCACGCCAAATTAAAATACGGAATATATAAGTAGTCTGCGAAAAATTTAGCCCAAATCGGGTTAATAATCATCTCCTAACATACAATCGAAATATTACCAAAAATAACAATTCGGAAGGAAAAACAATGGTATTTATGGTCGAAAATGGCACACATTGAGCAAAGCTGGTGACCACGACGTCCGCGCCGAAACAAGCTTTCCAGATTGGGGTCATAATCGTGATTCTGATAACAGTAGCCATAGCCAAAGTTATGGCCAAATTACCGAAACACATCTCAATTACCAGAATTACGGGATCACTTGCCATCCTTGGGCCGATTTGCCAACTCGTGATACTTTAGAGTCATTAACGTGTTATCTGACAACTTAGCATCTGACTCGGACTCTCCTGCATTATATAGTCTATTGGAAAGAAAGAATGAAATATTACTGAATGTAATGAGACATCAGATAAAATCGTCTAATTTATGTATTTTCTTCTAAGAAGTTTTGGTTAACTTCAACCCGTCACTTAATGGAGTTCTCTCAATGTTAGTATTTTCAGAATATAGAAGCTTTGGACACATAAATAACCAAATATGGGTTGTCTTAGACTCATAATCGACTATGTAAGTTCTTGATAATGAGTTTGGAAACATGATTCTATTAAAAACGAGATGCATATCTATGAGATATACATGATAGTCAAAAGGATACTTATTCATAAATGAGATTTTGAATGGATATCGAGTCACAAAATGTGATATTTGACATTTTTATAGTAAGAGAGAAAACTTTGGAGAATATTATTTGAATTAATATCATGTGTATTGATGAATCGGTTTTTACTACAAATGAGTTTTATAAGCTTTTGATTCAAGTGGAAGTAATATGTCTCTGAGTGGGAGAATCTATTTTCAATAGTTCAATCCCTTACTTATATGAGTATAAAGAGGAATATTGAGGAAAGTGATGGAAGTATATATACGGAGTATAGAATTCCAACCTAATCTAGAATATGGTGGAAGTTCTAATTGGTCATTAGGTTTATTGAAAACATTCAAGTTCTTGAAAACTAAGACTAATGAGTTTATGATATATAAAGCTCTCTTTTTTTGGAGAAATTTTATACTCAATATACTCATATTGAGTAAGATAAACTTTTTTCTTAGTTGTGAGATTCATTTATATACATTCATACTAGTCATGATAGTGTGTTTAAGTTTAGATTATACCAAATGGTTTTATAGACTGTATCTTCATTATTAATTGAGAATTGATTGAAGAGATGTACATGAATCAAATTGTAGGTTTTATGTTGAAGGCTTTTTTAGTATTATCGTATTTTATAGTTATGCATGTAGCCTCATGCTACAAAATTTCATCATGTGGATGAAGATTTATTTAAAGGTTCAAATTGATGTTGATGATATTATATTGGCTAAGCATTAGAATGAGGGTATTGAAACAATTTTAAAATGGTTGTCCTTAATCTTTACGATGGACAAACAAATTGTATATTTTGTGTGCCCATATTCTAATTGTATATCTTTAAGAAAACTCTTGATTGAGTTTTGTGTGCCCATTTTTTAAGAATTTTGAGTTCGTGTACATTCTATAATTGGGATTACGAGATAACGATTTACATGCACGTATAAATTATGTTGAATAGGTTGAGATTGATCACTCACACTAGCAATCGCCTTAGACATTTTGGAGTGTGCTGAGATTAGATACAATGATCATGTTGTGTACATGATCCAATCGAATTGATGAGATTACAACAAGTAATCGATATGGGTTTCGCTATTCTTTAGACATGTATTATAGCCGGATCGAGTTCTCAATTGAAGATTGCTTAGAGAAATAAAAATAAGAACTCAAATTAGGTATCGGGGAATACTTGAACTATAATTTGTACAATGTTATTTATTTATAAAGATTATGACATACGCCCTAAGAAAGGAAGAAATTACTATAGCACGTATTTCATACCACGTGTGCTTCTATGACCAATATTGGGTAAATGAGTAAATGGATCCCTACTTCCTCATTGTGTGAAACCTTGAGATTTACATAACCTCATAAATGCCATTATGACTTTTAACTGTTTCTTGAAATGTATTTCAGTGTTACTAATTAGCATGTTACCAATGACTAAGAATGATTCGGTTTGATGGGACATGTCTTCTAGGAAAGCAGCTGATTTAAAGTTAAATGATTTAAGTAGGAAGGAAAAACTATTTCAACCAACGTTTATATTTGTATTCACCGGCCAGATAATTGTGCTTAACTATTTAAGGTATAGAACACAATTTTGAATACACTGATGCAATGTGGGTTCAAGTATGTTCAATAAATATTCAAGGGTCTGAAATACTTGAGTTAATGTTGGAAAATGTGTTTGAGGTATAGCGAGATGTGATGTTCCTCTAGTAGAGATATTAGATATCCCTAGCAGATTTATAGTACCATGAGCAATATACTCTCTGGTCGCATGATCTATTTGCCGTATGAATTTTTGTGAAATAGATGTTAAGAAGGATCTAACGTGTGATATTTTTTTAACACTTGTGGTGCAGGTCAAGCCCAATGTGCGAGTGGGAGATATTGGAAAATACGGGGTCATAAATCGCCAATGTACCCCAACCTGCAAGACGATAAAGTGAATTGGTGAGATTATTTGAACTAGAAATTAAAATCTACAACTCCCTATAACAACCATTAACTCACATTCCCAATGGTTGTTGCATAGAAAAAGAGAGAAAATATTTCAATAAAATGTGTGAAATTTGCATGGAAAATCACTCAAAAATAAAAAGTGTCTAGAACCACAGATGTGGCATGAAAAATCACAAAATTAGGCATTTAGATTGTGGATAATAATCCCCTTACATTGTTATCAAGATTGGGATTATTGGAGAAAAGAAAATACAGAATTTGACACTTTGGAATGGAAGGTGATTCAACCACATAAAGATCTTGGAATTCAACCAAGGATTCTTGAACCATAATTTATGGTTATGCACAGGAACATAGCTAGGATTTGAAGTTGAGGGGGGCGGCGAAAATATATATAGGGTAATTATATTATATATCCTTAAATAAAATTACATAATTAGGGTTTAAATATAATTTTTAATTAAATAAATTATTGTTACACCACAAATATAAACCCTAATTTCTTTCTTTATTTCTTTTTGCCTCAACATCTCATTGTTCATAGTTTTTCCAGTGGCTTTTGCCTTCTTCCACGGTGGCAATCATATGAATAAGAATTTTACAGAACAATTGTTCTATACATTGACAGATTATCTGATGTCTTCTTGTCCTTACTGCTCATATATATAGTTACATTGTAATATCTTTCATTTTTGTGTACTTGATCTAAGGGTCCACAGTAATGTTTTCCTCTGAAGTTCTGATTCTGAACTCTATGCTGACTTGTTCTATGATATTGTAAATTGAAACACGTTTCTTGCATTACATTGATGCTAAAATGTGATAATCATGAAATTCTAGGTGAGAAGTTCCCTAAAATTGTGGGAAGCCCTTATTATATGGCTCCAGAGATGCTTAGGCGAAATTATGGACCTGAAATAGATATATCATGTAGGCTAGGTCCATTCATGAGTATGTTTTTAAAAGAATGAAAATGAGGATTAATATTGATGATAAGTACACTTTTTTTTATTGAATTAGGAGTATAATTGTAAATTTATTGTGGTGTAGTTATTAAAAATATATTTTAATTGTGGTGTGATTATAATGTGGTGTAGTAATTAAAATATGTAGTGGTAATATAATTACCCTTATATATATTTTTGCCATGTCTCTCTCACTCCCAGGTTTTGACGGGCACAACAAAAGGAAAAGGGGCTAAGATTATTTATCTCCATATAAGAAAATTTACTCTTACAAGAACCCTAAACACTTCATGGAAAATCAATCACGAGCAATTGGAGGTATAAGTTCTCTTTACTTAGTTGAACAAATGCTATGATGTGTGAGACAAAGGTTTTTTTTTTTTTTTTAACATCTAATGATTATATATTATTGCATATATTGATACTAACAATTGGTATTGGAGCGCCAGATTAGGCATAGCTGAACTGGGTCAACAATTATTGGTGTTCTTGTCTTCTATTTTCTGCAATTTATCGTTTATACTTGCTAACTTCTATCATTTCCCAGGATTGTTTTATGAGATAAAAAGATATTTTGTCCTTGTGGGTTATATCACTTTGTTGTAATACTTATGGTTTGGAATGGCTATGCACTCACCTCTTGTGGGACTAGTCACGATAAATTATTGGAATTGTTATATTGTTCATGCTTCCGCTTAATGATATTATACTAAGATCCATACGGGTAGTGAATCTGCCCTGTTGGTAAATCATTATTTGGTAGGATGCTTAGGACGACAAAGATAATAGTTAAGTGCTTGGCACTTGGTGACCTAATTCTACCTTCTCGGAAGTGGGTCATTTTAAGTCCTTGTATTTAATTATTTTGCTTTGTAATGCGTAAGAGCATTTCGTGTGTATTGGGCTCTAGCATAGTGCATAAGAGTTTATTTTGAATAGAACTCTAGCATGGATATAAAGTTGCCTAGTGGATACATTTATGGGTGTTTCTCATTCTATATGTTTAATAATTTTTATTGTATTCTCCTCAACTAATGGCAATGCAACTATGTCTCTCTCTTTGTTTTCTATCAAGAGTCTAATAGGAACCAATTATGAGGATTGGCATGAGTCTCTCACTATTAATTTGGCTATCATGAATTTGGATTTGGCTTTGTGGGTTGATGCACCTACCAAACCCACTAGTGAAAGTACTACAGCTAAAAATACTTTTTATGAGTAGTAGATGCATTCTAGTAGGATTTGTCTTATGATCATGAAGTATACTATTCACAAGTCTATCAAGCATAGCATATTTGATACAGATAATGCAAAGAGTATATTGAGGCTGTTGGGAAGAAATCTACTAAGTTTGATAAGGCAGAAAAGGTAACTTTGATGAAACTTCTTACTACCACAACCTATGATAGGGGTTAATGGAGTTAGAGAGCACATTATGAAGCTTACTAATTTCTTTAACATGCTGAAAGGAATGAAAGTTGAGTTAGAAGATAGCTTTCTTGTATGGCAAGTACTTGAATCCTTGCTAGCTCAATTCGACGCACTCAAGAATACTTATAATGCTTGTAAAGAAGAATGAAACTTGAGTGAAATGACTGTTATTGTAACTCAAGAAAAGATGATGAAAAAGGCTAAGTCTCGTGTTGCTTTCATAGTAACTGCTGATAAAGGGAAGAATAATTTTTTCAAAGGTAATATATTCAATTTTCGTAAGAAAATGAAATCTGGGAAACCTCCTCAGCAAGCTACTGTAAGTGTTCCAGATGGGCCTGAGAAGGAAGGTTTCAAGGGCAAGTGTAATTTCTGTCATATTTTTGGGTATAAGGAAGTTGATTGTTGGAAGTTTAAGGCTTGGTTACTAGTGTGTTTTGAGTCTAATCTAGTCGATGTGCCTTCTGATACTAGGTGGCTAGTTAATGTTGCAACTATTCTCACTACAAATTCTTTGCATGAATTAAAAAACCTCAAAAGACTTAAAAGACCAATTGATACAGAGTCAGTAGTAAATATAGGAAATGGGGTGAAGTTGAACATATTGGAACAGACAAACTTATTTTGGCTTCTAAGTATGTTTTGAACTTGTCTGATATTGCTTTTATACCTTTTCATCAGGAGAAATCTTATCTCTATTTCTATCTTGGATAAATGTGGATATGGTTTTTACTTTGGAAATGGAAAGGCTACAATCTATTATAATTCTATTGTGGTTGGTAATGCTACTTTATATGATGGTTTGTATAAAATTGACTTGTTTCCTATTATGGATTCTACTTCTTATAGCACTTCTGTTGTGAATGCTGTAGTTGGTTCTAAACGTACTAGATCAAATGAAAACTCTTTCATGTTGTGGCATAAAAGGTTGGGTCATATTTCTAAAGAATGAATAAAAATGTTGATTAAAGATGGTATACTAGTTGGCTTGGATTTTAATTTTGAAACTTGTAATGCTTGTATCAAATGAAAGCTTCCAATAAAAACCATAAAACAAAAGATTAGCAGAATTGTGGGAATTCTGGATTTAATTCATATTGATGTTTGTGGTCCCATTTCACCTATCGATATGGGAAATTATAGATACTTCATTACCTTTATTGATGACTATTCTCGCTATGGTTACATTGAGCTCATTCGAGAAAAATCAGAATCATTGGAATCTTTTAAGGTTTTGAAAGTTGTCATAGAACTCCAAAATAAAAAATAAAAAATCAAAGCAGTAAGATCAGATAGAGGGGGTGTTATGGGAGATATGATGAAACTAGTAGAAATCTCGGACCTTTTGCTAATTTTCTTGAGGCGCGTGGTATCAAAGCTCAGTACACAATGCCTTAACTCCTGAAAAAAATGGTATTACATAAAGGATAAATCGTACTCTTATGAACATAGTGCGGTGTATTCTTAGTCTTTCCACTTTGCCTGATTTTTTGTGGGGTATGGCTTTAAAAATCGTTGCCTATATTTTGAATCAGGTACCAAGCAAGTCGGTTCCTAAAACCCCTTATGAGTTATGGTAAGGTAAAAGGCCTAGTTTGCGTCATTTTCATGTTTGGAGTGGTCAAGCATAAATAAAGCCTTATAATCCTCAATAGAAGAAACTTGATCCTAAGACTATCAATGAATATTTTGTTGGTTATTGTGTGGGATCAAGAGGCTCTAGAATCTATTGCCCTTCTAATGTTACTAGAATTATTGAATATGTTTGAGCCATTTTCTTTGAGTATGTTAGTGACATGGGCGCACCACGTGAAGTTGTGTTTATGGAAAAGCATGTTGTTTTACTTGTTCAAGTTACTCCTCCATCAGTAGCAGCACAACCATTAATAGAGGGAACTAATACTATTGTCCAAAACCTTGTTGTTGACACTGAGGTTCATGTTGATATGGGGACTGATGATATTGTTTTGAGGTCACAGAAAACTCATAAACCAACAATTTAATGATTATATTATCTATTTGCATGAGCATAAGTTTGATGTTGGTATGTCTCTTGATTCAACCTCTTTTAGTAACACTATTGATAGTCTTAAATCTTCATTTTGGATGGGTACTATGCATGATGAGATGGTGGAAATGGAGTATGGGACTTAGTTGAACTACCTTGTGGCTATTGGCCAAACCCATCAAGACCAAGTATAATTCTGAAGGTCAGGTAGAAAGATATAAAGCTAAGTTGTTGCTAGGGACTTTAATCAAAAAGAAGGCATTGATTATTAGGATACTTTCTTGCCTGTTTCTACCAAGGATTCTTTTCGGATTAGTATGGCATTGATGGCTCACTTTGATCTCGAGTTGCATTAAATGGATGTCAAGACAGTTTTTCTTAATGGACATTTATTTGAGGATGTGTACATGATGTAACCAGATGGTTTCCAAGCAAATGGAAAGGAACACATTGTGTGTAAGCTTAAGAAGTCTTTTTATGGGCTTAAACAGGCATCGAAACAATCGTACCTAAAATTTGATGAGATTGTTACCTCTTTTGGTTTCAAGGAGAATGTTGTTGATCAATGCATATACTTGAGGGTCATTGGGAGTAAGTATATTTTTCTTGTTCTTTATATTAATGATATATTACTCACTGCAAATGACATTGAGCTTTTGTTTGAGACAAAGTGCATGTTGTCATCTCATTTTGATATGAAGGATCTTGGTAAGGCCTTTTATGTTTTGGGGATTCAGATTTTTTGTGGAAGATCTAGAGGCGTTCTTGGATTGTCTCAGAAAACCTACATTGATCGAGTTTTGAATAGGTTTAATATGCATTCTTGTTCTCATTGGAAAAACACCTATTGTGAAAGGTGATAAATTCTCTAAGTCTCAATGCACTAAGGATGATAATGAGAGGACCCAAATGCAAACAATTTAATATTCTTCAGTTGTGGGCACTTTGATGTATGCATATACATAACTTGGCAGTACTTGGGAGATACATGAGCGATCCTGGTTTGGCTCACTGGAAAGCTGCAAAGAAAGTACTTAGGTACTTGCAAAGCACTAAAGATCTAATGCTTACATATAGTGATCTGACATTATTGATGTAGTTAGATATTCTGATGCCGATTTTGCAGGTTGTTTAGATGACAAAGAACTACTTCTGGTTATGTTTTTAAGATGGCAGAATGAGATGTTTCTTGGAAAAGTGTCAAACAGACACTTGTGGCTTCCTCTACAATGGATGTAAAGTATGTGGCATGTTATGAGGCTACATGTCAGGCTATATGGTTGCGGAACTTTATCTTCGGGTTAGATATTGTGAACACCATTTCGAGGCCGCCGAAGATATTTTGTGACAAGCTACAGCAGTTGCTTTCTCTCAAAACACTAGGAGCTCTTCGCGTTGCAAGCATATTGATATTAAGTACTTGTTTGTTAGAGAGAAAATAATCGAGTCTTATATTTATATTGAGCATATTTCGACAGATTATATATTAGCTGGCCCACTAACTAAAGGTTTAGCTCCAAAACTGTTTCAGGAGCATGTGACTCATTTGGGATTGTTAAAGTTTTATATTGTATTTGGTTAGTAGGAGTTCTGTAATCATTTCTAGTTTAATATATTATTTATGCTCATATTATGTTTTGTCCTTTAAATATAGCAATGTTTACATATATTGAAACGTTTTGGTTAGTCTTATGCTTGGGTCGCATTATGGACAAGACGTATTACATATAAGAGACAATATGTTTATTAGTCTATGCCTGAGTCTAGCAGTTGTGAGTATATGTTTGGTATCATATATCCTGTCGGTATATTCATTAAACTATGTGCTACAATTACATTTTGGACAAGAGTTATCGATTTTTATTTTAGTTAAAGGGGGGTGGTACTTCCGAGATTTTATTAATATGCTTTCACTTGTGGCAGAGGAATACCGTGATTACATAAAGATAAGGAGAGCAGTAAAAAGAGGAAGTACTACTTCCCTTACAATGAAAGTAAATAATGAAGAATAAAACAGTCAATAAGGAAGTACTACTTCTTTTACAATAAGAACTAATATAAAAGAAAAGACAAAGAATAAGTATTGAAAGTTAAAATAAGATTCAAACTCTGATGCGGGTGTTTATCACTCTTTTGTTCTTTTCCATACTGCTTTTACATCTCATTGGCTACTGTTACGTTATTTCAAGTATTGTTCATGTGTTGAATATCCTGCCAGTACATCATTCACTGACTTCAACTTGAAGGCACATCTTAAACAATTCTTTTTTTTTTTTTTTAAGTTTCAGGATGCTTGTTTTGTGTTTATGTTGTGATTAAATGTATTGTTGTTCAAGTGGAAAATAAACTATATTTCAGGGAAAATTGTAGTCACGGTACCAAACATTTCCTTTTTATGCAGACATTGCCCAAACCCTTCATTTGTGCCACCAGAGGTACCAAACCTTTTATCAACAAATGTTGCTTTCCTATCTCCAAATTAAAATCTTGTTTAATTAAAAACTACCTTTTTAGAATTTAATCCATAAATATTTTATTTACCATCAAAGAAGTTAAAATGAGAACAATTTTTGGGAAAATTTACACTTGCCATTTTAATTATACAAGGATTTTTGGACAAAATATTTATATTAAAGATGTACTATAGTTTGGGATTGTTAGTTTCTTTATCAGAAATATTAAAGCAATTAGAATTGGAGATAAAATTTTGTATTAAAATTTCATAACGTCGAAAACATTTTCTGAGAAAGTAAAATATTATCTTGCATTGAGTTAAACTTTCATTGCATGTTTTGGCCATGATTTTTCAGATTTGATGTCTTAGTCGCAGTTAATGCCTTGCCGGTAAAGAGAGCAGATAACGTTCTGACGGACATATTTGAAACACGACTACTAATTTTAGACTACACGTTTTCAAAGAATGTCAAAAAATAATAAAATGAAGAAATAATTTCGACAACTTATATACATGAATCATTTAGTTTTCTTTCATCCACTATCTAAGCTATATTTTATAACAACGAAAATAAATTAAATATAGTACATATTTTGGAGGGGGACTCGGCTTGACCTTCAGTTAAAGGTGTTAAAAATAAATTTATATTGTACAATTTAGGAGCTAACTACGCTCATTCACACTAGTTATACTACTCATCATCATACTTGGGCCAAGTACAGTATCTATCTGATCACATTTGAATTAGTTATTTGAAAAAGGGAGGTTATACTAACACCTCAACAATTTTTTTATTTATTTAAATGACATAATTATTTTATCTATTATCGCTTATATATTTGTTCATTCCAGTCGTCATCATCAATACACTACAAAAGAAATATAACTCATATTTACAAATACAAATACAAAGATTCATACAAATACAAAAAATCATACTATGTTATTAGAATCATACTACGTATACATTATCTTTTACATATTTTTTTTACATTGTGTCATGCAGAGCCGGTTTTTTATAGAGGCAAGTGAGGCCTGCGCCTCAAGCCCAACATTGGAGGAGGCCTTAGATTTTAGCTTCTTTAATTCTTCATTTTCTTTTGTCGATTAAACGTTTGGAACATTGTTGTTTTTGTGATTTGATTATAATATAAATCTTTTGTATAATACATTTTATTTGTTGTTTTATTGTTAAGTATTTAAATTAACAAGTTAACTATTGAATCCATAATACACTTGTAGATTTTGCATTCATACTATAATTATTGAAATTTGTCTCAGTCTCCAAAAATCACAGAACCGGCACAAGTGTCATGTAGCAACACACAATGACACATGGGATCATGGTACCGTCTTTCCCATAGATTTCTTTTGCATGACGAAAGTTTTCAACAAACAATCATGTTGTTTGTACATATAATATTTACGTTTTACCACGTGGCAACATACCATTGAATAGTTTTAAAAAATAAATAATTTTACCTCCAGTCATTTTTTAACAATACATCAAATGTCAAAATAAATGTACAATTATAGTGTACATCTAACATTTTTGTTCAACAAAATATATCTGCTACAGTGATACTATTTTAACATTCCAATTTTAATAACAATACTATTTTATTTATTTTTTGGAGTTTTTTAATTGAGTTAGGGAGTATATAATTGATAAAAATGATTTTTTTATTAACTGGATCTCATTTGTATCAACGTTTCCTGATGTTCAACAAATAATATATTGGACTTGTTTACGAGCAAATTATTGAGCAAGGTGGGGGATGTTGGTCAGGAAGAATGGGTGGGAAAGATGAGAAAAATGGAGAGTGTATACCAAAATACGTATTTTTTTATAAAATTTGTTGTGGTAATATAATTGCTCTTTGAAAAATGTTTTATAAATTTATTATTGTACCCAATAAACAAAAAGTCCATAGGTTGGTCACAACTTCTTGTCTTTTAAGTGTGGATTGTAAAATAATCTCTTTATTAACTCTTTCCATTTCGATGACATATTGATTTAATAATTTTCATTCAACTGGTAAATTGAAACCAAGACCGTGGTCGACCTATTCAAGCAATGTCCTAAAATTACCTTTCACATGCCATTTAGGTACAAACTAACGTGTGTTTCTCCTATTGGCTTTGTTAACCACAAGGGCGGATCCAACACATGATCAGCCCCCACAGCCGCCCGTGCTGAATCCGCCGGGAGCTTCTTCATATCAGTTGTGTAACACCGTTTGCCGGGAAGAAGAATTGAAGAAGATAGTGAGTTTCTTTTTCTTTTCTTTTTTTTTCCATTCTTAACCTTTAGGCTTTTATATTTAAAAAAAAAAAAAAAAAAAAGCCCAGCTCCGTTCTCCACGCAGCTGGAGTCTAGCTTTGTGCGCACTGAACACAGCAAATTT
>CAIGRQ010113230.1:0-14730 GCA_903798375.1 Fraxinus sp. D2006-0159 | reverse complement strand
ATCCGAACATATTTTCGTGAACAATTGACAATATTTTTAGAAATTTTTTGATAGAATTTTTATTTTTATTTTTGCTTTATTTAGAAGAACTTTATTTCTAAGGGTGTGTTTGATTACATTTATTTCCATGTAAAATTTAAGTTTTCCCCATAAATTCCTACTTCGAAGTATTTGACTACTATTTTTTCCGTAATTTTTTTTTTCCAACTTTTAGCCTCTGTTTGAGCCAAATTATTATAAAATGAGAATGAAAAATATAGCAGTTATTGGGGTCCACACAAGAGATAGAAATTTTGAATTTAAGCCCCCAATTGGTTCACATTATTTTCAAAAAAATGCATTTTTTTTGTTGATGTGATGGAGAATATGTGGTTGAAAATGAGTAGAAGAATGAGAATGAAAAAAAAGAATGTGGCCCAAACAAGGGCTAAATGTTAATATGATAGATAACGGTCATATTTTTCATTTTAATGAGATAATAATGTAGATCAAACAAGACTTTAAAGATATGCTTAACTTTTCTTGTTTTTAAGGAAAACATTTTCTTTGTAGAGAGTAGGTTTTTGTTTTCCTCAAAATAAAGAAAATATTTTATTTTTTAGGATATATTTTTCATACCAATCAAACATACTCTAAAAGTTCTTCTAGTCAGATAAAGAATTTTTATTCATACAGTTTAATAAATAACTTATTAATCTTATAAGTAACTTTCAACTTCTCAAAAACTTCACCGAATCAAGGTTCATTGGCTCATTTTTCAGGCTTTTAAGTATAACACAGTAGAGTTCAAGAACAAGAATATTCTTTAATACGAAGGCATGAATATACATGAATTAAACTATTTGTACAAAATAGTGTACAAAAATGTTGACAAAATCGACACTTGGCGCCCCCCGGCCGCCCCTCCAATAGGGAGCGCCAAGTGTCGATTTTGTCAATCTTTTTGTCAAATTTTTTGTACTCANTGGCGGCAGGCGCCCCTCCAATAGGGAGCGCCAAGTGTCGATTTTGTCAATCTTTTTGTCAAATTTTTTGTACTCATAGCTTAACTCGAATATACATATTGAAGAATTTGATGCTACAAGTTACTTATGGTACAATGTACAAGGACAGTTCTAGAAGCGTTGACTTTGAAGTTATTTTATCAAACTATGACTTTGCAACTGCCTCCCAAGTAATAATTACTCAAAATTGGAATAATCGCAGTTTATCAAAGCTGCATATGTCCTACTGGGAGGAAGGAGTTGCCCTCAAATCCCTTTTAGCTACTTCGTTTCTCATTAAGTGAGAATCATTTTTCAAACGATTTTAACCCTATTGTAATTCAATTATTTCAATAATATTTTATTTTTCATTTTTCAATATGTAATAAATACTACAAAATTTTCGACATGTATGAATTTCATATTAATAATTCTCTATTAATTAGCATTCACTTTAATTTAGACTCAATGCACATTGACTTGAAGAATCTTGATCTATTTGAATCAAGAGTTATTACAGATAAATTTATTTCTATTTATGTATCTAGGAATTTTAATGAATGTTTAAATTCATGTATTAACAGTTAAATTTTATGTACCAGATATAGTATAAAAAAGCTTCTCATTTATAGTATTTGATCATCACAAAAAATTTGAATTATAGGAGTTGAGTTTTGAAAGTACAATTTTATTCTCTTAAGTTTCTATGTTAAATTTTATTTTCTTTAGTTCGTCTATGACTTTTCAAATCCTCTCGATAAATTGATATTAAATACTCCCTCCGTCCCAAAAAGATAGTCCTGTATACTATTTTTGTCCGTCCCAAAAAGATAGTCATGTTTCCATTTTAAACATGTATTAAATTTTTCTTTTCCACGTATACCCTTATTGTCAAAATTATTGTTTTCTGAAGTGTAGATTAGAAATAGATTTATTAAGATTAATTCTTCTAAAGTTGTTTAGAAGAGTTGGTTAAGATTGTTACTTTCCTTAAAAGTTATAATTACAGCTCACTGTTATTTCTTATTTGATTGTTATAGAAATAATATTCTACGATATTTGGAATTTTCTTCCAATATTCGATATTCTTCTCTTATTTATTGGATTTAACGGAGTTAGATTAAGAAGTTCTTGATGCTTGCACGATATTATGATCATAATTAAACACGGACAACGTCATTTTTAAACCGAAACCAAGACTCTTTACTCATGATTTTTTTGCAAGTAGAATTGTAATCGAACTGAATCGTCATAAATACACTTTACGATATTGCAATACAACATTCACTAGATGTAGACTTATACGTATACGTATACGAAGGGTAAAGAAACTGATAAAAGTGTCATGTACCAAATGGAAGAATGTTATAGAAGAAATGAGTGAGAACCAGACGGCTAAAGTTGATCGAACACTTGGATTGAACTTGTGATTTGGAGTCTTCCAACTAGTCACATTTCATTTTGATGTGTGACCCAACATACCGGACAACACAATAAGGTTGTTTTCAATCCATGCAGTAATCATCTTTTTTGAGCGACTTTTTTACATGCACAACAATTTCGAGTTGTATTGCACTTTGTGAAATGAAAACATGTACAAGTAAAGCAACATAGTCCTAGGAACAAGCAGCCAAAACGATCTCTTTCACTCTCTAGTCCTTAGCTTTCGAAATTTCTATATCTACAAAGGAGTGGCGAAGTTCTTAGTAATGTACAAAGTGATGCCATCGAATATTTTTATCGAGTCAATGGAATTGGATTAAAAATATCACATTGTCATACAGAGACGAGAAATCTGAGCAACACGCGTGTGCTAAACCCCCTTGATAACTAGTTTTTAGATCAAATTTTATAGTTTAGACTGTCAAAATAAACTCATTTTCTTGTATTTATTAAGGCCCTGTTCGGTAGAGATTAAAATCAGATTTTTAGTAGATTTTAATAAAAGTTATGAACTGTATGGTTGAAAAGTTGTGGGTCATATGAAATGTATGATTAAAATTAATTGTTGACTTTGACTTGAGATTTTAATTGGATTTTAATCCAAACCAAAATAGGGGCTAAGACTTCTATTTTGGTACGAGTTTTGTTTGTTCAAATTATCACTAGTAGTTTTCGTATTTAGAAGACTAAATTAGGGCTTCTCGTTTCTCCTTTGAAGTTAGGATTGGGATTCATTGTTATTTGATTGTCTTTTATTTAAATATATAAAATTTGAGTTTCTCTGATCAATTCATCTTGATATTGTAAGGGAATGAGCAAGATTGAATTCGTGTTTCTTATTTCTTAGGCTTTTTTGAAGCATTATACTGGTATCAAAGCTAGTTCACAACTCATCATGCTATTGATGAAGTAATTACTCGTTTTTTGAATCTTTTGTGAAGGAAATACAACACACAAAACATGTATGTAATAATAATCCAACAAGAAGATCTGATGAGTTCTTTGAACAACAAAATGCGCGATTATACTCCCCCAACTTTACGAGGAAGCCAAATCGCGCTTGACTTCAACTACAATTTATGTTTTTGAGATTATATCCTCACTTTTTGAGATCTTAACTCCCCTTTTACATATGCTTTGCTACTCAACGTTAATTGATAACAAATTCTACCTAGGGAAGGCAAATGAGCCCATCAACTTGACCCCCCACAGCTCGGCCCAAAAAAACTTGAGCCGACCTGATTTGGGGTTCGGGCCAAGCCCAAATTTTGGGACTTGGCCCAAGCCTGGACCAGTCGGTGATGCTCGTCGAGCCACACACCAAAAATGGCCCGTGTCACAAGTTCGGCCCAGCTCATTGCCAACCTTAACTCAATCTTCAATTTATTTATTTTTTGTTTTATTAATATTTAATTTAAGATTTAAATCTATGAAGTATAACTTATATATAAATAGACTTATATAATTAAAATTCATAATTATGTTACAACTATCTATATTTATAATTTATTATCATATTCATTACTATTCTCGTAATATTTTTTAATATAAATTTAAAATTTTATTATATAGAAGTTAATATAATATTATTTGTTATATTGTGATGTTGAAACTCAAAGAGACATTTTCTATTTCTTATCAATATGGAGTACAACCAAAAACCTTAAGTCTATTATCATTAGGTATAGTATTTGACCACAGTTTCTCGGAGACTGAAAATCAATAACACTAGAAGGACTTCTGTTTTTGAGATATGTTGCAGTTTTTAAAGCTTCACCCCCAAAAGAATTTTGGAAGTCCAGAGTTGTGAATCATATACCTAACCTTTTCTAATAAGGTATTGTTCATCCTTTCATCAATGCCATTTTGTTGGGGGTGTATGTCACAGTTCCATGCCTTAGAATTCCATTATCCTTACAAAAAGAATCAAATTCCAGATTGAAGAATTCAAAGCCATTGTCAGTCCTAAGTGCTTTGATTTTCTTGTTGGTTTAATTTTCAATCATCAATTTTCATTGTTTAAAATTTTGAAAGGTGTCAGATTTATGTTTCAAAAGGAAAATTCATATTTTTCTTGAAAAATCATCTACTATGAATATATAGAATCTACATCCACTCAAAGTATTCACAGATGCTGGACCCCACATGTCAGCATGTAAATATTCCAAAATAGAAGTAGATTTATGGATTCCAGATTTAAAAGGTAGTTTATTCTATTTTCCAAGCACACAGTCTTCACAAAAGCTTAACTTTTCAAAGTTGTCTTTTCCAAGATATTCAAATTTATTTAAAATAGCTAGTCTATTTTCAGACGTGTAGCCAAGTGGCCAAAGTATTTTATGTCAGATTAAAGACTTATCAGAGTTAGAATTTATAGCGGTAGAGTTGTAACCAACTAAAGGAAGGTTCAGCTTACATAGTATAGATACCATTTACCTTGGGTAAATAAATGATTTCTTTATGATAAAGATTCAGTTTTATAAAGTTCTAATGAATTCTTATGTCATAAACTTCATCTAATTCTTCTAAGGAAATAAGATTCCTTTTTAGTTCACGTACATATCTAGCTTTCTCAAGTTCAAATATATGGTTGTTGCCTATTGGAAGATTCAATTTTCTTGAACCCTTTATCTTACAACTCATATCATTTCCTATCTAAACTTGTCCTCCATTCAAATCAACAAGTTAAGTGAACCAATCTCTTAGAGGACACATATGAAAGGTGTAACCAAAATCAACAACAACAACATCCCCCTTGAATACTAGGTTCATTTTTACAGGCAACAACAACAAACCTATTAGAATTATGTTTATCTTTCATATCAGAAATCTTTTTAAAAACAATCTTTTATTAGGTGTCATGTCTTGCCACAATAATAGCATTTTCTAACTTGTAGCTTAGATTTTGGTTGATTCTTGTTCTGATTCCTGAACTTAAAAAATTGAGATTTATCTCTTTTATGGGAATTAAAATTACATTGATTCCCCCTTTTATTCTGATTCTTTTTTCCCCTAACATTTAAAGCTTTACTAAACCTAGAGTCCTTGAAGTCAGATTTTAGTTAAAGCTCTCTATTCTCTAAAGATGATATAACAATATCAACAGTAAGGTCAGTTCTTCCATGTTCCAAGGCATTTCTAAGTTCTCTGTATTTATCACCTAGTGCATTCAACAGAGCAACAACTTGTTGATCTTCAAATAGTTTCTCATCACAGTCAGTCAGTTCTTGAATAAGTCTAGTGAATTTGTCAATTTTTTCTTCTAAAGTGGAAGAAGAATTAAATCTGAAATTGTAGAACTGTCTTAGGAGATAGCATTTGTTGGGCGTGGTTTTAGTTAGGTAGAGAGATTCTAACTTGGTCCATAAACCCTGTGTATTAGTGGTTTCCCCAACTTTTCTAATAACAGTATCAGATAGATGAAGAAATATAAAACTCCAAGCAATATCATCTAACTCTTGTCTCCTATAGGCACTAAATTCAGTACCCCATGTCCCATCAATGGCAGCATACACCTCTGTTGTAACAACAAGGCCCTCATTTTCTTGAGCCACAGACTAAAATCTCCCGTCCCCCTCCAAATTTCTACTTCAAATTTATGTGCAGTAGTCATAATTACAGATAAACACAAAAGAACAAAATTATACGCCATACAAAGTATAGATAGTATAGACAGTATGAGAGAGATAAACTTCAGATATTACAGAATTCTATCAAAGTAAAAAAAGGATCAACAGAAACAATTATATCAAGTTAAACTGTCAATCTTGAAAATGTTTAAAGAATGGTAACCCTTTATTCCCCCACTCCCTCAGATTTCCAGATCATCTAATGAGATATTGGACAAATGAAAGGAGAAGAGGATCACTTACCTTAATAACAAGTTTCAGAAATTGACACAAGTTACAAAAAATAGTGAAGGGGTTTTAGATGTTTAAGTGATGGTAACTGACCTTAGGATCGCTGCCTATCATATCTCCATGTTTCCAGGCGAAGACATCGAGGTTATTGAGCAAATTTTTTTTTTTTAACTTCTCATTTATTTCAGGCAGCAAGTTGCTTCCCACCTGTAGTCGTTTCGATGGGTCCAAGGGGTCGGTTGGGAAGGTTTATGGTTCTTCCATTGGGGCTGTTTGAGGTTCGCGATCAATGATACGAGGATCTAGTTCATCCGGCAAACTGCTTTTTTAACAACTATTTGTTCCTCGGGGGCTTGTATGGTGCCGAAGGTTCCTCCTTCTTCAGGAGCTTCGGTCATGATGACATCTTCCCCTTGTGTAGGGACTGTCCCTTATTCAGAGAGGTCGTCTATCTCGATGTTGGCAAAGACAACGTTGGTGGTTCTTGGTTCCTCTTTTCTCAAGGAGTTGAAGTAGCCTTCTCTAGCTCCCCTCTGGTCATCCCATACCGTGACTATGCCATTTTCAGTTGGAAATTTCATGCCCAAGTGATGAATTGAGGTTACTGTCCATAATTCTTTCAGGGAAAGTCTTCTAAGCACCCCATGGTAAACGGATCAGTTGTCCACTACAAGGAACTCCATGAAATGGCGGGCAATCATAGGTTATGTCCCCATCTCTATTGCCAAAGTGATTTTACCCCTTTGGATGATGCTATCTCTCGTAAACCCGTACAATGGGGAGTTCATGGAGGTCAACTCATGATTAACTTTCATTTTATCAAAAGTGGTACCAAATATGATGTTGACCGAGCTTCCATTATCCACCAACATCCTTTTTAGGCCATTGCGGGCCACAATAGCCCTTACCACCAAGGCGTTGCGGTGTGGATAATGCACCCCTATTGTATTCTCCTGTGTGAACGTGATTGGAAGAGTAGTTCTTCCGATGGAAGATTGATTCACTATATAACTCGTCATGGCAGGGTCACCTGCCTTCCGGCATAGTTCCTTCGAAAATTTTTGGACTCCCTACCCACATGAGGACCTCTGATGATTTTGTCGATCTCTCTAACAGGCTCCTGTTCACTGTTAAGTGGGGGGTTTCGCTTCTGCCTCTGGCCTTCCCTGTGCCTTTTAGTATCATTGTCCCTTCCCCTTATAGGATCATCTCTGTTAGGCCGACGTTGTTCGTTGTCTCTATGTTGCAGGTTCGGTCTGTATAGAGCCTTCCTTGCCTGGCTTTGGTTTTGGAAATTTCTTGCAATGTCCCAGCAGTTCTCCGTACAGCGTCCATGCGACTGATGATAGGAGCAGTAATTTGGTGCTTCGTCCCTATTTCTAGGTTCAGCACCTCATCCCTTGCATTGTCCCCTTTGTGGACGCCTTGGGTAAGGTTGACGTGATGCATTTCAGCACCAAGGTTTACCTCTTCGTAAGCTAAGGTCGGTACTGCGTTGAGCGTTGCTGTAGCAAGCTCCTGTCTGTGGTTCAGGGGGCCCGGTAGTCCATTAGGTGGGAAGTTGGGCCTTTTATCCTCTGCATTTAAGGAGGTGGAAGACCCTGACTCGCCTTATTCCTATAGTCCTTCAGTTCTTCATTGAGGATTTCTCACTTTATCATTTCCAATAGGGCGTCATAGGTGGTGAGATCTTTGTTCTGCACATTTTTTCAAAAGAAGGAGTTCATGTCTAACCCTCCTCTCAAAGCGATCAGTGCTTCTTTATCCGTGACTTGCACGTAGTAGGTCATCTCATCCATGAAGCGGGACAAGAAGCTTTTCAGCGCCTCACCCCGTTGCTGCAGCATGTCTTGAAGTCGTTGGATAGGTCTTTCCCCTTCTTTGCTAGTTGCGAAGCACTTCAAGAACGTCTTTTTTCATGTCTGGCCAACTTTAGATACTCCCCTCTGGCAGCCTTGTGTACCAGACTTCAGCAGCTCCACTTAACGTTAGATGGAAAGCTCTGCACTTCATTGATGGGGTGGATCCTTTCAAATGCATGTGAGTTTTGTTGTTGTTCGTGTGTTTTGCGGGATCACCTCTCCCATCGTATTTTGGAATTTTATGGAGTGTGAAGTGATTCAGCATGGGGGCACTTTTGATAGCCTCTGAGAAGGGAGAATGTTCATCATCATCATCATCATCGAGGTCACAAGATCTCTGGGGCCCATCTGAATCTTCACCCTCTCTTTGGTGGGTTTGAGGCGGTGGTTGAGAAGTTTCTGCTTCGTTCCTAGCCCGATTTCTCCTTTCCTGCCTATTTCTAGGGGTAGAATCGAAGGTTCTTCATGATACATTGGCTGATCCTCATATTGACGAGGCTTTTGTTGCCTATCTCTAGGCATTGGAGGTGGGGGATAAGCTCGCCTATTCCAAGGCACTTGGGGTGAACGATCCTGCCTATTTCTAGGCAGGTACCCCTGGACTTATCCTGTCAAAAACACTTCTAGATCTCTGAAGTATTCGACTTCTCTTTCTTGTGGAGCCTCCATCCCAACATATTGATGTCCAGCCATCTAGCTCTGGACCTCCTCCTCCTGATAATATCCTTGTGCCTCAGAAAAGATCTCCTCTGGGGCTGTGTATGGGAGAGTTAGATACCCTCCTCGTCCTTGCATGTTCATTAGCATTTCTTGCATAGCTAAGTTCTGCTGAGTAATGTTTCTCATATTGGCAGCCATGGTGGCCATCTCCCTTGTGAGTCGAGCAGCAACCCCGTCCCCACCTCTGGACCCTCCTCTTCTACGTGCTGGAAGTCGTGGTCGAGGGGCTGGGACAGCTCGCGAGGGTTTCCCTTCTTCAGGGTATTCCCTTGTCCTTCTTAGGTCATTTTCGTCAGTTGAGCTCATTTCTCTAACAAGGGCCCCAAGTTCCTTTAAGTTCTTTTTTCAAGAACAAAAACTTGCTTCGACCCAAGTTTTTATATGTAGCCTGGCTTTTTTTCTACGTACACTCGCAGTTAAATGTATGAATTCCCACAGACGGTGTCAATCTGTTGACCCCAAAAAATGAGCTCAACAGATGTCGGGCACACTCTTGCCATGTCAGTACGAATCCGACGCATTTTTACCGCAGTGAGTATGGTATTCTGGCTGAAATGAATGCAGGAGACAATTTTCGACAAGAGACGATGATGTTCGGACTCTGGCTATTTTTTTTCGACGACAATCGCATTATCAACGACTGCAAGGTGAACTTCTCAAAATAAATCTCACTTTTTTCCTTATGGAATATGTGGAAGGGTAGATATCAAAATAGGGAATTTTTTGTTGGAATCTTAGCGTATTGGCTACACGTGTATACAAAATGGTTTGTGAATAGAACATGTAATTCTGCCCCTATTTGACACCTTTTTTTTTCTCATTCTCATTCTTTTTCTTTCTTCATTTTAACTACACATTCTATCTATAAAATAATATTATACATAAATCTAAAAACTCTCCTTACTTTTTAACCATCCATTCTTCCATCAATCACTATTCAAAAACACATTTTTCTACTAAAATAGGTGTCAAACACCATCATAATTTGTTTCTTTTGTGAGAATGAAAACAATATCAATATGTAATTCTAAGATTGCACAAATGCCAACCCATTTCTCATACAATTTGAAGCTACTTATACTACTCTGGCCGACATGGTGACCGTTGGATCAAAACCACGTGACATCTCCGACACCGAAGCTTCACATCACCATCTTCTCCATGCAATTAATGTTTGACAAAAGGTCTGCCGTTCTATTTGTAGGCTGACACCCTGACACCGACGCACTTTTATTACAAACATCACATCAATCACTTTTGAAAGATCTTGAAATCTATTACAGGAGACAGCGTCGACTTCAATGTGGATTGGGTCAGTTCTGATTCAGGGGTCTCTGGTACATCAGACCTCGGACAATTTAGAGGAGTATCCGCTCTCGATCTAAGGGCTTCATTGTTGCTGAGTTTTGACGAACCTCTGCTTTTGTATGAAAGGGCCTCAAATGGATCAACCTATTGTGACTTCAACTTCGCCAGCTCTCTCTCCTTTTGACCTTCTAGCTGGCTTCTTGCTCTCTCGTGGGCCCATTGCTTACATGTCAACTGAGTTGGGACCTCGAATTTTGGGGAGGGGGGTAACAAATATCAGAACATATCTATAAACGAGCCATCAGAATTTGTGCAAAACCTAAACGGCCAATCACGTTATGATGCAACGACTCTTTTCCTCAGAATGTTGTGTAGCGCCTTGCTGGTACCTATTTGACTGAGACGGGTTGTATGTGAATTCCGAAGTATCCAACCCATACTGTTAAGAAAATAGAAATAAAATTACAACATTAAAATCTCAATCAGATGCATCATAAATAATGTAAATGATCTATTGATATTTCATCCACCAACTGCAACTTGTCAACCATATGCCAAAATCCAAATAGAACCTCGGATAGTTATGCAGAATCTAATATCTATTGTCCTATAACCATTATCATTTTTAATAGGGTTAAACAAGTAACTTGACAACTAATGCTAAAAAAAACTCATTTTATGCCATCTCTGGATCGACTACAATCATCGTTCCATCTCCTCTCTGCTCTCTATTATCTCCTTCGCTAGCCATTATCTAGGCATTGACTTATGTGGAATGGGGTTTCAAATCTTAAACTTTGCACCGCAAAAAAAAAATGGAAATAAACGAAGTAAAAGTTGGTTGGTTGTGCAAGAATAAGTATGAGGTGATTATCTCAGCAAAATAAGCAAGTAAATTATGGAACTTGGTATATAGTAACAGGGTTGGCGTCGGGGGTGGGGGTTCAAAGGGTAGTTTTTGGTATTAGAGCGTGGAAAGAATAGCGGCAAATAGTTTCCAATTTTGATCCTCTTTCATAGTGGTTACAGAGTGATATGCATCTGTAAGTATAGATATCATCTACTTGGTTCAATACAGTTTATATTATGAATTTATTTCAAAATTCATTTTCCTGATTTATCATCTTCATTGTCTTCTACTTCCCCCAAAATCTCTTCTACTGTTCAAACGAATGGATTACAAATAAACCGTATATTTTTCAATGCAACGGATGAAAATAATTAGCAAATAGTGCACCTTTTTCCTCATGCATGCACTACAAGCATCATTCCTATTTGGACGCTGATCAAGGGTACCAGAAACAGGGACACCGGTTGCAGGATCAGCTGTCCTGTTGAGCAATGGCTGCCGGTTTTGTTGCCTTGAACCTATGGACTCATCATCACTATCATAATCATAATTTGGTGGTCTGTTGACAGTCCTCACAACAAGCGCTAACAAAAATACAAGAGCCTGCAGTTTCTTATGCCGTTCGTGCATAAATCAACAAGTAGATAGGAAGAAACAAACACAAAATAGGTTTCTCCTGTTTAGCTTTAACAGTCAAATACTTGTGCTAATTAAGGTCAGTCCTTTTTTATCTTTTATATATATTGTTGAACTGGAGACGCCTTTTTATTTATTATACAGATTTTTTAATTTTTTTTTTAATTGGAGACACTAGAATAGCCCTGAAGTTGAATGGTGACTGGTTTGATTGCCATAAATTTGATAATGATACTGGATTTCAGATGAATATCTCGAGAAAGAAATCTTTCGAAAGTGATAGTGAAATAAATACATAGCAAGTGCAGATAAACAATCTATCGCACAAGTCAGAGACAGATAACAGCGAAAAAGGGGTATTACACTATTAGTTCAATTTTTTTAATGCTGTCCCGACACACAGTTAATATCAAAAGGTTTCAATGACCACTCGTGGGAAATTTATTAGCCTGGTAAAATGTTAAATCATAAATCTCGTACACGGTCGGTGAACGACCAGAAAAACAGACATGCTTGCATGATTCATGAAAGGAAAGATGTTATTATGCCATGGCGGCAGCATCGCAATAAGTCAATGTTGATGACAATAATAAAGTAAAATACATCCTGGGGCCCGTACCTCCAATATAACAGCACCAAGAGCAACCCATCTGATAATTTTCCAGTGATTATCCATAAATGCATATATCATATCAAAGTTTCCAGTTTTGTCGGTTGGAATTTCCTGAGATATATTTGTCGTAATCCGATTCACAAACTTATATTTTTGCAATCGAAGAAATCGGTTACAAAATACTTGCCTCCATCCAGCTTTTGTCAAAGAATATAAAAGCAGAACATCCCAGTTCTACCAAGATCAACAAATATTGAATACTTCATTACGTTAAAGAACCCAATCATTCTCATGAAGAAGAAAAGACACATGTCAATGAAAATTTTCTCAATGAAGATGTCAAACTATAGCCGCCCAATATGGTTCCAAAAACTGCAATTTGTTAGTTGAAACAGACTCTCAGGCCTAAAATAGCATATTTGCTCAAGGTGGCTGCTATCAGACTGCATTTACATGCTTAAGATTGACAGCTGCTGATTTAACTCGAAAAATCTGAATAATGTGAAAAGTAAGGCCTCGTTGTTCAGAACGAAATCACAGTTAGCATAACAGGATAGCAATTTAATTACCAAATTACATAATGTTACATAACATTCCCATCATTTTTTCCTTTTTCTTTTACCTTATTGAGAGCCGAAAACTTCGTTCCGGAGAGTGGCACCAATGCAACCACAGCAAGAAATGATGACAAGAACTATACACCAATTGCTATAAATAAATACATGAACCTGCGCAGAGAAAATGTGATAGTTGACACAATCATCCATGTGGAAAAACATTAGTTAACAAATGGGTAAATACAAGTCCAATGGACTTAACAGATTTAAATATGCCATCAGACTATGCAAAGCATGAATTAGCTACAAGGAAAAATGAAAGACGCTCAATGCATAAAGCAGTTATTGCATTACAAACATCAGATTGCCATCTTTGATCATCCTCACATGTAGGAATTTGACTTTGCTAGTTGATAACGTATAATGTTCAACACAGCTCTAGTACCTAATTAATTTGATATAAGCATTGGTCAATACCTAATTTACACCCCCATTATCATTCCCATATGGTTCTCAGCTTCCATACAAAACCCAATCACAACTTCTTCCCTCCCATGTTGTGGTAACCTTAAGCCTAGAAGGGGATACTTATGACATGGATAGATAACTAAAATATAGGAAAAGGACCAATCAACGGGAATAAAGTGCACCATAGTATAATAACAGTGTTTAAATTCTTTATGCCTACGATTTGCACCAATATGCTTTAAAGTTTTCGTTACTTAAAAAATTGTTCGACTTCACAATGAGAAAATCATGAATATGATAAGAGTCTTCGACAAAGGCAAGGGGAAATTTCGAAATTTAACTCCTTTCTGAAGGCTATTATTTTTTTAAAATGGAGTTTTAAATAGTGATTCTTTTTGGAGAATATGTGATTAGAAAGTTGGAAAAAAAATTGAGTTTACGTGTAAAATATTTTATTATATAAACGTATGGTTAAAAATGAGTATGAGAATTAAAGAGTTATTTTAAAGTGAGAAAAACGGAGGCTTAATTAAATCTAAATTTACAGTGAGTAATAGAAGACTTTTTCAAAATTTAGTAGCCAAAACTCGACCACAAAAAGTTTGAGAAGAAAAAAACAATTCCCTTTTTCAGTTAGAGTCCTTTTGTCATGCAATTTTAGTCATTTGTTTTCTATTTTTCACAATTAAGTCATCTTCATCCCAAAATAATTAATAATTGTCTCAATGCAAGTTCCGAAAGTTTGAAATTTAATTTCCAAAAGTTTCAAATATGGAATTTCAATACCGAAACTTATGCATTTTTTTAACTAAATGAGCCATTAATATTTTCAATTGATTGATTGCAATTTGGTTAATCTCCAATTGTTTCGAACCAACTAAAAAAATAGTTTTTACTCTACATTGTTCGCAGCTTTCTTTTCCTATATATCGCCTCCTAAACATTTGTGATGAATAGGACCAAACTACTCAAGACTAGTTTCACAAAAATATTCAACAAGCACATAATCAATACTGATCTAAATACCTCTCAACACCGAATCAACCACCCCTTAACTATTCTTTTTAATTGGTTAAGTGGTTGTGCAACATATTATGATCTTAATTTATAAAAACATAAATCCATTCAATAAATTCTATCTAGATAATCACTCCAAAGTAATTATCATAATTATTGTACTCAATATAATATGATGTCATAAACAAGTATGAAATTAGCGAAACAAATCATATCAATTATTCACAATTCATGAAACATAAATAATTTCAATTAATCGGTGAGGTTATCCAAGTCGCACAAACACACATATAACCACTAGTTGGGTCTTTAAGCACTCAAAGTGTCGAATGTTGTAAACCCCACTCACTATTTTCACTACTGAAGTCGTTAAGGATTTCAATATGAGAACACCACTAACACTTGGATACAAG
>CAIGRQ010113220.1:0-23922 GCA_903798375.1 Fraxinus sp. D2006-0159 | reverse complement strand
AGATATCACATTGTTCGAGGAACTCGGAGTAAAGGATCATCAACAAAACATTAAGAATCCCTACTAAAATCATATCCACTATACCGTCTAATCTTGTTCGATAGTGCATACCGTACGTGTGATGAATGAACAAGAATGATGAAAAGATGAAAATTCCTAGTTGTTTTCCCTTGTTTTTTATCTTCAAATTCTTGAATGGGGCTTCTAAATTCTCTACCTATGGTGCATAAATTTCAATAGCTTTTTCCTTCCTTCAACAATTTCATCATAAAATTGATTGTACTGCGCCCAATGATATTTTCAATACTGCATGGTCAGACAGCATTGGACATATTAAGAAAGAATAAGTAAAATTTTATCCCTTGTAGTGTCTAGTACTGCATACGAAAGATAATGGAATTGCAAAAGACTAGATAGAGGAAAAGGAAGATAAACTAAAATGAAAAGTTACAACCATCCAACTATGGATTCCCCTACTGATTTTTTGAGCTTCTAAATTCTCTACCTATGGCTGCATAAATCCAATAGCTTCTTCCTTCCTTCAACAATCTCATCAAAAAAGTCATCAAGTTGTCCAGTGATATTCTCAGTACCATTTCTCAAAACTCCAAAACAACCCTTCAAATTTTCCACTCTTTCTCTTATTCCAACTTCTGATTCCCACTCTACAGTTCCTTGTAAGCAGTTCCTCTCCAATTCTCCCCTCAGCTCATCCATGGCAATCTTCGATAGTCGAAACTCGTGTAGCATAATCCCGCCACGGAATGTCATCTGATTGATCTCAGATGCCACCCTCTGCTGCAATCTTGCAGTGGAGATCATAAAGGATGATCCAAAGAACAAGCACCCTTCATATCCTCCTCTTGAAAAATTCGACTCGGGCCAGCAGAAAACCAGGCCATAGAGTAAGATCATCAGTAAAATTGAATTCACATTTTTCATTGCATATAAAACTCCCCTGAATCCATTGAATCCATTCAGTTTTGATTCTACAGAAACTTTCTCTTCAAATCTTAATGAAAGTGGCTCAATTCTTGTCTCCATTAGTGATCTGTTCTCTTCCTCCAATCCCACAGCCTCCCTTTGACACCCTGATATTGCTCGAATAACCTGTTTTTTCAAGAATTCAATCAAGAAAAGAAAAGAACTTCAATTTTTACCTATGAATAACGATGATTTTAGTGTTTTTTCTTTGTTGAAGACTACATTTAAATAAATGAAGTGCCTTCTCTAGTAGTGAAGAGGTGATTCAATATGAATGTGCACATGTCTAAAAAATAAATAATGTATATTTAAACTTTTAGGCGAGATGGTTCAATCATAATTATTCACCTGATGCGTAAGTTGTGGACTTAAACGTCGATGGCTGTCGAGGGAAGAAGTTATGTTGAATCCTGCAGAGTAATAATTTTCCAGGCCTGAAATTCCAGATTTAAGGACATGACAAATTTCCCAGAGCCTGGAACTTTCATCCATGTACTCATCAAGCCATTTTTCTCCAACTGGCAAGTGAAGTTTTTGAACCAAAAGGGTCAACTGATTGTGGAATGATCTCAAGAGAGACAAATTTCTTTGAAGGAATTGAATTGACATGAAATTGTTGGACAGGAAAACTCGTTCTAGATCATCGATTCCTCGGGTTAGGAAATTGTAGAAGCCAGTGACAGAGTTTGTGGAGGAAGGATCCATCATATGGAAGGAAGTAAATAGAGAAGGAAAAGGGAGAAGCTGAAGGGAAACTGAAATCAATTTTAGCAGCTTACTTTTCTGGGGTTGAAAAGCTACAGAGAGAGTTGGATGAAGAATCCATCATAGGAAAGTAACTAGAAAGGGAAAAGGAGGAAGGGGGAGGGAAAAAGTAATATAGAGAATGATATTTGAATTGTTGGGAGGAGAAGGGGAAGGAAAATTATGGAAGGAGGGAAAATCAATCTTGGAAGCTCAGTTTTCTGAGGTTGAAAAGGACTGTTGGGAGCAATGATGAGTGTTCCCTTTAGATGGGAAAGGATGATAGGTAATCTGCCATTTTCATAGTTAAATGTACACAAAGGAAGAAGAAGAAGAAATCAAGAAACAAAGAAACTCCCCCCCTAAGAACTCGCCCTTAAAATCGGCTCACGCAAAGAAAGTGCTTATAAACCTACAAGTCAGCAGTTACCACTTACTATTAGTTCGTTAAACAGAGTTTAGTAAAAGCAGGGAAATTTAAGGGACATGAAACTCTAGTGAACTCTCTTCCAAGTTCCAATTTCATACCTTTTCTGCTAGGTGATTTCTTTATCAAAACATGATTGTTTAGAAGACAAGAAAATATCAATATATGAAGAAGAAGAAGAAAAGAAATTGCAAGTGGGGTATTAAAAAATTTTGATTGGCAATAGATTTTTATGATTTCGAATTGAGATCATTGGATTGTAGAATGGTTTGACTGGGATTGGGCAACACTTTGAGGAGGACTATCCATTTTGAGTTTAGTGCATCTTGGATTCTTGTTTCCCCCTTTTTCTTCCTCGAGCAACTGAATTTGTTCCTTTACTTCCCCTCTATTCTATTGAAATTTGTGGGGTTTGATTTCTTCTAGATATACACTCTTCTAATTCCCTAGTCTTTTTTAGTTTTCCTAAAGGGATTTGGAGTGATGGGGTTCTTTGTATTTGGAAAATAAAAAATCATGTTAGGTTACCCAAAATCCTAACTTCTCTTTTTATTTTAGATTCTTTTGTTTTACATTTTTAACTGTGACATAGAATTTTCCACGTTGCACTTAGTTTTACTTTTATCTATTTTCGCCTTGACGTCGTAGAATTTACCATGCTTCCTCTAGCCCTTGTTGCGATCAAATCCTTCTTTTTTTTTTTTAATAACTGTGGATGTCCAGGTCAGCTTCCGCGCACCTTGACTAATCTCACGGGGCCCTGAAATTTACAGTCGGGTACTCACTTTAGTGACCTTGAGGGAACTCGAACTGATAATCATTGAAAAGCAAACTCAAGACCTGACCAATTGAGCAACCCCTCACGGTTCGAGCAAATCCTATTAAGATCTGAAAAACATTGATTCACCCTCGCACCCGTTAATCATATTACAAGTTCATAACTTTTAATGCATGTTTGGTGAGGAGGGTAAGGGTGAATGATAATGGACAATATGAAATTAAAAAAAAAAAGTAGTTGAAATCTTATTGATTGCATCTAGTTTAATATTGCATTATTAGAGATTTCGCTTTTGGAATGTTAAATAGTCTTCATGTTTTATTTCATAGTTACAAAGCTCAAGAATGCATTACCAAAAAATAAAAATAAAAAATCACGTCTTATTCTCAAAAAATTTGACGTTGATTCTATAATTCTTGTTAGTCATTTCGTTCAATTCTTTTTTTTTACTAGTAATACTAAAAGATAAATGTACAATAATTAATAAAAGAATATTATTTTCAACTATGGTCTTGGCATATATCATGTAATGTCCTTTAAATATTATAACCATTTTAAAATGTATAATATATATTTTCTAGATGGGGATATGGGGGACCAAGAAATCTTAATTATATGGGGTTCGATGCATTGTTTTATGTATTTGATTTATTTTACTAAGAGGTAGCTCGTGGGTTTTCGAAGAATGTGACATTTGAGGGGATGTTTGTCTTTTGAGATTTCATTGGAAAGTGAATTATTACTTATAAATTTTATTTTTGGACCGTCGATTTGTGCAACCTTTTATCTTGCCTGCCACACAACCTACACCAAATTATAGGATGTGATCATTTTTTTCCTCAAATTATGTCCTCTTTCAATTAATTAGTATTATGTGGACACAACCCATTAGCCTAGTAAATAGAAGTGCTCACGGGTGGATTTGACGGTTGATGAATTTTGACTCTCATCTTTCATCCTATGATATGACCAATCTAACCAATTTTCATTTTGAAAATAATTTACCATTAACTTTTTTCTCATCCAAACTTTATAGGGCTGATTATTTCACATTGAAGATTTGAGTAATTTTTTTCCAACTCGTACTAATAAGTAGAGATATAAAGTCATGTGTAAATTTTGACGTCAGCACATTGAAGTACTAACATTGTTCACCCTATGAGTACGACCAATCTAACCAATTTTCATTTCGAAAATAATTTGCTATTAACGTTTTTCTCTTTGAAACATGATAAGACTTAGGAATGGCAACTAAACGGGTATGAGACAGGTCGGTCATTCCCACCCCCATCTTATCGGATATTTTTGTTACCTTACCCCATCTTCATATTCGTTTAAAGCGGTTCGGGGCGGGATAGAGGTAAGGCAGGGCGGGGCAGGTCCCTGCCCAGTTTATCACTCTATTTAATTTTTATTTTTATTTTTTATTTATTTTATTTTTTACTTTTATTTTTTTATGTCTTTGTATTATTACTTTTTTACCAATTTGTTAAAATATGTTTTATTTAAAAATATGATAAATCTATTATTTTTGTTTGATAAAAAACTTAAATTGAAAATTAACTTTAAACGGGATTGGGACTATGATTCCCGTAGCCACCCCTTACCCGCTTCAGGGTAATGACCACCGCCCCATCTCCACCCCGTTCGGGGAGGACCCCCACGGATTTCAGATTGAACGGATTTTTTTGTCATTCCTAATAGGACCAGCTATTTCATATTGAAGATTTGAGTATTTTTTTTCCAACTTGTACTAACAATAGAGATATAAGCTCGTGTATATAAGATGGTGAAGAACTAGGTCTTTTAAAAATATTCATCGTTATATTTACTTTAAAAATACAATACCACGAACAAGTCGTACCATACCATGTAAATTATGATAATTTCTTTTTGTTCAACATTTTATATTGATTTTACATGTGTGAAATAATAATCCAATATAGATGCAAGAAGTGATATAATATCAAGAGTTGAGACATAAATGTCATATACCTACTAGTCAAATGCTTTATTTCATTTAAACCAAAAAAAGAAAGAGTACATTTTCTAGTGGAGCTAACAAATTAAGGGCCCTCCACCAAGAAAAATTATAAATTTAGACTACCCTCATCACTTTCATTTACCATCCACATTGATTGTCGATTATATGGCTCATGATTATAATTTAGTTTCAATTTGTAATTCAAACAATTTTGTTGCATGAACATGAAAATTTGATGTCATTATGTGATTGAAAGGATTGGTCACATATAATTATTAGTAGATAAAGTTGCACTTAGTTCGTAACCTTTAGTTATATTAACAAGTTGATCATCTTCCTTTAATTATAACAGACAATCAATCCTCGTGTCAAGACTGTCCAAATCTTCATAAATCGTTGTATAACCACTAAATATTTAATTTTATAAAGCTAGTTTTGTGTCTCTACCTAAGCTCATGTTCAAAAATTTGAAGTAAGATATGTTTTTATGAGTGTTGCATTTGAATAAGAACTTTATAGAGATTCGGACGATTTTTCTTAGCTGGTTGTGCAATTATTATGGAATGTTGGGACCAACTTGTTCATTTTAAACTTTGGAGACCAACTGCTATTTAAGCAATAGTTAGGGACTAGAAAATGCATTTTTAATAGTATTTAGAAGTTAAAGAATGATTCGTGGACAAAGGAGTAGTCGATGCACTAATCTTCTTCTTTTTTTTTTTTTATCAAACATCGTATCTAATACGAAAGATGAAATTATAAAACATGTTACAAAAATTACGTTTTGATTTTCTTAACTAGATTAATTTTTATTGAGACAAGTTAGCTAGTTTTTGACCAAACATCGTTTTCTATCTAGAATGGTGCATGCTTTATAAATTCTTCCTAAGAGAATGTTTCATTTTCTTCTTAATGAACGTAGATGGATACAACTGTACCATGGTCCATATTAATGAATGAAAATGATTTAGTTAACACATTCTTAGAATGCATAAACTGAAAAGTAAAATCTTGTTGAGAGTGGTATTATACAAACAAGTAGAATCATAAAAGAATTTTTTTTAAAAAAAAAAAAACATAGACACACGAAGTTTATTATTGAGCACTGTATGAATTCTCCGAATGTGATACATTTGATAATTTGAAGAATGAATCTTTCTAAGAGGGTGTTTGGTAGGGATTAAAATTAGATTTTTAGTAGATTGTGATAGAAGTTTTTGAAATGTATGATTGAAAAGTTGTGGGGCTCATGAAAGATGTGGTTAATATTGATTGTTTGACTTTGACTTAGATTTAAATTAAAATCTATACCAAACAAACCCTAAATCAAATAGTCAAAAGGTTATCGAGTTATTTTTAACCACTAATATGGATTTTTAAACTTGATTACATGGGAAAGACAATGGAGGTTGAAAAATCAGTACTTTTGGGAAAGCCTCTCATGAAGAGTAAAAGAAAAAAGAAAAAAAGGCAATAGCTGATTAAACCTCTCGGCTTTTTCTGTTAAAATCATTCTCTTAAGGAGAAATTTCTGCACTCATTTCAAATCATATAGGATTTGATTTGTTTGATGAAGTGAAACTATATATATAATAATAAACGGAAACAAAAAGTAAGTTAAAAATCTTGTTAATTGTACTTCAAACTTATCGAATAGTAAATTCGAGATATGCACTCTGTGGCCAAGCAATTGTCATTCATCCATTTGATTCTACAATCATGCTACATATATTATTTTTTACATTATTTTTTACACTTTGTCATATGACAACACACCATTAGACAATTTAAAGAAATAGTAAATAGTTTTCTCTCCACAGGAATGTTCTCCTGCCCATGGTGGGCAGGAGAAAATCTTCCCACCGCTGATGTGGATTTCCACGTCAGCGGTATTTTTATTGTTTTCTCTGTTTGCTTTTCCTCCTACCCCCACCCACCTCACCACCTGTTACCTTTTTGACCATTTTTATCCAACCCCCACCCCTTTATATATATAAATTATTTTTCTTGTTTTTATCTCAATTTTTGAAATTATTACGGGATATTAAATAAAGTCGAAATATTGCAATTTGTAATACAATTTTGAAGTGCTCAAGGTTTAATTTTCACCATCCTTAACGGTGTGTGAAACGGTCAACATAGCAAAAATTAGCACTCATTAAAATATACATTTTCAAAATATATAAATGAATTTCCTTGTTTTTGTCTCAAATTTCAAGGTCATTACAAGATATCAATCGAAATTGAATTGGAAGTGCTCACGGCTTAGTTTTCGAGCGCGAAACGACCAATCGTATAAAAAGTAGTCAAAGTAGGTTGTTCTAAAATAGGAACACAAAAATACAATATTTTGCTACGATTGAAACGACCTATTTCGACGAGTGGTAAATTTCAAATCTTGAAATAAAAACAAGAAAAAATTATTTAAATTATAAAGGGGTGCGTAATAATTGGCGTGGGTGTGGGTGTGGGCGTGTGGGGTGGGTAAAAGGAAAAGGTGGCGGCTGCAGGGAAATTTTTTTTAAAAAAAAAAAAATTCAATGCGCCACATCAGCGATGGGCAAACTGTTCTCCTGCTCTGTTTCTCTTCAATCATTTTTAACAGCACATCAAATGTCAAACTCTAGCCCTTGTTTGAGCTCCATTATAAAATGATTTTGGAATAGTGTTTTTTAAAGAATATGTGGTTAAAAAATAAAAAGAATTTTTGGGTCTATACATATCATATTATTTTATTGAGAAAATGTGCAATTGATAAGAGGAGAGGGAGAGAGAAAAGAATTAAAATTTAATTTTGTGGGGGTGGGGTGGCGACATGTGCTAGATTGGCATCTAGCATTTTTGTTGATCCTATAGGTCTTATTTGAACAGGCAATTATAACAAAGATGAACACTTTAAACAGCCTTTTTCCTTTACAATTATAACCTACCACTCATTAGAGGGAGGGAGAGACTCTGTTGCAATCAGCCTTTTGTACGAAGCACATAAATGAATTTTATTCTCTGCAATCACAATTATTACGAGAAAGAGGAAATAATGACAATGTGTTTTGACAATACAAGCAAATTATTACGAGTCATGTGCAAGAAATTTTCTTTTAATTCAATTTTTTTTTGGCCTGAAGCTAATTCATTTCGGTCCCGTTCAACGGTTCAAGTTTTGGCTCGCCGAACGTAGCAAGTTGTTCTAGCCTTTGAGAAGGTTGGTTGAGCCACTCGATCTTACACGGGGTGCACTCGTAGACTTACAACCATTACTTCTATAGATCATCTAGAATAATGAACTTTCGTTATAGAATAAATAAACATGTTCGAATAAATGGTATCCGATAGGTTTTAATGCATAGTGTTTATTTATATTAATACGAACATCAAGCTCAAGTTTGTGCTTAATGCTTGGGATTAAGATACCAATTAGAATTTATAAATTTGTCTTCTTATTCATGCTTGGCAGGACTTTTGAAAATTCAAAACTTGCTTCTAATATATATTAAGAAGTTTTTTTTTAAAGTGTTTGATAATAGTGAGCAAAATTGGGGACCTTTAAATGAATAAAATATAAGTACAAAAGTGAGCAAAATTGGGGACCTTTAAATGAATAAAATGTGATATACATGACAAAAATTGTGGTCCGAATATAAACAAGTTTGAAGGGTTATTTTTTAATGGAAGATGGTGATTTTGTGATTAATTCCTTTTTTGGAAATTTAGGGTTTTGAATTGATGAGGGATTTGAAATTAACCCCACATATACCTATGACTTTTTGTTTTCCATTTTTGTGCTTTACTCATTATTTTTGGCTGAATATTTTACCTTTTCTAAGTCATAAAATTTGATCTCTTCGTCGAACTTTTGACAATGTGAGCATGTTTTGTTTCTGTTGATATATGATTTTTTGAAGCAAAAATAATTACGGATGTATACAAAAAAAAAAAAAAAAAAAAATTAATACCCATCTACCTTTAGGGTTGTAATCCATTACCTTTTGGGGGTAAGTATGTTGGGTAGGGTTTTATGGTTGTTTCCCTTTGTCTTTGCAAAATAAAAGGATGATTTGACACGATGAACTTATAAAATGAACGAAAACATCCTTCAACATCATGTGGGGCTAGGGTTTTATGTGGTTCTTCCGTTTTTCTTTACAAAGCGAAAGGATGCATGGGAGTGACGTGATGAACATATGAAATGGCGAAAATAAGCTTCTAAATTTTGGTTTTGGAGCTCTAATTCATGACCCTTTCGTGTAAGCATGATTGTTACGGATTTATGGATGGTTCTTTTTTCTTTTTTCTTTTTTTTTTTTCCATAATAAAAGCAAAAGAAAGGATGGGGATGACATGACAGTATGAAATGGAAAAAATACCATCTATATTTTAGGGTTCTAGTTCCATTTTTATACTTGGAATCCATCCCCTATTTGGCTCCCTCTCCACCCCAAAAAGTGGGGAATTTCCACCTAAACCCTCTTCAAAGCATTTATAGTAATCCAGTACCACAAAGTGGTTGCAGGCTTTAAATTGGGTATCTATACTTAATCTGAAGGGACACCTTTTCTATTGGTTGAGATCTTTGAGACTTAAATGTGAAACATGCAATCATGAAAATAATTTTTTTTTTTTTTGTCATTTCATAATATATTATTTAAGTAGTTTAGTAATGAATCAATGAAATTAAAAAATTAATTCACATGACTAATTCTAAATTTATTGAAAAAAGTGTTAGTTTGTTGTTGGTATTATATTTGGCTAATCTTAAAAATAAAAAAACAAGGTTTAAAATGAATATTTCTTTTTAAATTGATCAAAATTTAAAATAAGTTACTCATTGTGACAGTAAATTAAGAATTATTTTCAAAAGAATTAACTCATTTTGAAAGTTAAAAAAAAAAATGAAATTATCCAAATACGTTAAGAAATAAAAAAGTTCTATAGTAACTTTTAGTTTTACTTATAAATTTTAGACGAACACGCTCTTAAATCAAACAAATTATTGGAGTGCCATGAGAGTATGGCCAAGAATTTAGCTTCAAAAAAGATTTATACGATGACGAAGAAATATGATATTTTCTATTTTCTTGGGTGGGTGGGTGGGGGCAGGGATGGGAGAAGGACAAGTGAACGCTATCAAATTTGGCAGCTAAAGTTCGGTGATTTTGAACTAAACTCCTTGAAAGAACTTGTCTACAATCATTCTTGATTTGCACTATGCATTTGATGTACTTCTTGGCCATATCCCATTGCACATGTTTCATAGGCCCAATCTCTTGTTCATGTTCATTCATCAATAATGTATCAAACTTAATTGGATGAGGACTTTTTCTTATTTATTTCATTTTTCACTTTTTTTGTTCTTAATATCTCATAATCACTTATCTTGGAAGAATGTTGGCACACGTGTATTTGAATGCTTTGTGGCAAACAAATCATTGAATTGTTCACATCAAGAAATCGATGAAGATAGGGCTACTACCCACCTTACATAATATGTGTTTGAAAATGTATCAACGTATTTCTAGCTTGTTAGGTATACATAATTAGAAACTATAATTGATATGTTTCTTGTCTATTTTTAGTTTTTCATCATGCACATTCTAAAATCTAAAAATATCGTTAGTACGTGTTTATAACACAGTACCTTTTAAGTATAAACGGTATGATAAAACAAGATTTTATCCTATTTTCATTTCGTATACTGTTCAATACTATATAATCCACCTTATTAAGATATTACTATTAAATATTACACGTAGTTAAAGGATATTCTTAATCTTAGAACTATAATTAAACTGTAAACACGCGATCAATCAGCATTTATAAAAATTGAAAAAGACTCAGTTCAATGTCTTAGCTTAATCTCTTAAATCGAGAAAACCATGAATCGGGACTCAAATGCATATAGATACAAATATTGCTCCAATGGGAGCAAGAATTCTCGAAAACATTAAGGTCATGTTTGATTGTAATGGATTTCAAGGAAAACGTCACATCCGAGGAGAAAGAATTTCACTTTGACCGTTTGATTATAACGTGGAAATGGAAATCGAATTTCAAGGTACAACCACTTTAAACTACATTTTTTTTTCATGAAAAATGAATTTTTATGGGTTTTGGTGGGTTTTTATTTTCCAATTAACATGGAATTGAAATTTCTTTCCACATTTACCAATCAAACGGACCCTAAAAATATTTTGTTTCTAAGGAGAAGTGCCGGTTGCAAGAAATATTCTATATCACTAAAATATTTCTTTGAAAATTATTAGAAATAGTTTGAGGGCCAAGTTCTTTTATTGCAACTCGCACGTTACATAAGTTGTAAATAGTCGAAACTCATTCTCAAAGTAAGTTACAAGAGTAAAAAATGTTTTAGATTGAAAGCAATTTTAACTACGTAATGCTGTAAAATTGATCAAATTGGTCTGAATTTGGTTCTTATTCATATTATAATGAGAAATTGCGAACCTTACCTATAGTATATATTTTGGGTCTGTTTTGATCGAATTAAAATTTGATTTTAATCTAAGTCAAAATCAAAAAATCAATATCAATCACATCTGTCATAGATTTCACATCTTTCCAACCACACATTTAAAAACTTCTATCACAATTCACTTAAAATCTGATTTTACTCTATACCAAACATCCTCTTTATATTGAGCGATGTGTCAAGTCACCTAATTCATTGTCTAAAATATTAAAACACATCACAATTTTATTGAGAGACTGTTTGATGTCCATTTTTTTTTAAAATAATGTATTTTGGAATAGTGATTTGATATATATATAAAAAAAAAAAATTTGAATTTGTCTATAATATTATTTTATCAGAGAATGTGTGGTTAAAATGAAGAGATAAAAATATATGGTAAAGATTAAAATTAGATTTTTAGTAGATTATGATAAAAGTTTTTGAAATATGTGGTTGAAAAGTTGTAGGACCCATGAAAGATGTAGTTAATATTGATTACTTGACTTTGACTTGAATTAAAATCAGATTTTAATCCGGACCAAACGAGAGCTTAAAAAAATGAGAATCAAAATGAATAACCAGTAATTATTAATAACATTATTTTTCAAACTTGATTAGTCACTAATCAATTGATTTGACCCGTACTGTTTTTAAATTTTAATAATGTTGTAAAGATTTTTAACTAGAGGAATTTGTGGTCCGAAGAAGCTCCATTTTCAGCCCTAGCCAAAAGTTTGGGCCCACATAATTAATAATTAGTGACATTTCCCACTCAACTATTATATGGACCAGTTGCGAGACAGTCTGTAGGGCCTTTCTGGGCCCAATAAATTATTCGTAAGTCCAATAACAAAAGATTTGGACAAACTATGTTTATTCCACAAAGCCCTTTCATGGCCCAATGGATCATTCAGTCATGTTCAAGATCAAGTACAACCACAAGGTCCTTTAACAGTTAGAGGGTATTTTAGTCTTTTTCATGCATTTTGATCACTTTTTAAGTTACTTTTCATTAACAAAACTTCAGTAAATCTTAACATACTTTTAGAAGGTAACTTTTACATACTGACGAACATGCTCATGCCACAAACAATTTAGAGATTACGGTTTCGATTCATATTCAGCTAACATTTCTAGAAATGCTTGTACACTAGTTACCCATGCACGGAAACTTAACCAAAACAAAGAAAAAACGAAGAGTGAACTCGAAGCTCCATCTTTTTGAGTTCAGCAGATGACAATGATGTGCTTGTTTTTATCTCTTCCTACCCTTGAACTGTCGACTAGCGCTCCAACATAACTTCATCAAAGTTCCAGTCTGTCACAAGGTCCCGTCTAACAGCACGGCTTCGAACTAGACGTGGGGCTCCTGCAACTGCACTACTAGGGACGGAGGGTAGGGGCATCACTTTGGATGGTGTAATCCGAGGGTTGGCTCGAGGAGGTGGAAAGGAAGTCTTCCTAGTCAAGCAATTGGCGATCGCAGAACATCGTCCCTCATTGTCTGAACTTGATACCGAGTAACTTCTGAAGGAATGTGATGGACTTTCTACACCATGGCATACAAGACAAGCCAAACTCATGTTGGCCTTCTCCCAATTCTGAAATGCAGCCCGCAGTTAATGCACTGTACACCAGACATTAGAAAACAAACAAACGAATAAGATTTGACTAATCTGTAATCAAATGTTCATATGGGTGGAAAAGAATAGAATGGAAGAAGATCTAAAATCCTCTGTGCCCATTTCATCACTGTCCCAAATCATAGATGATATGGAAACGACTCATTATTCCATTACTCCCCTTCATTTCTCTCTCAGAATTCCCAAGATAACCTCCCAAAAATTATGAGGGAGGGAGAGAGAGATCAGTATAATGCATTTACCTAGAACATGATCCAGTACAACTGAATAAGTAACAAAAAAGAACTGCAGGTATAACGATCAAGTTAGTATATCACGAATAAGGAGACATTAACAGTGCCAAGGGGGGTACAAAAAGACGAAGCGTTAGTTCTCTGCTTGAAACAAGATGTGCAAATTATGGGAGCAGTTATATATGCTCCAAGGAGTACAGTGATATTTTGGCTCGATACCAAGGCCTTTCTCCCGACCCACATTGTCTTACAACGTAGTGCACAACAAGACAAATTGATTGCAATGTGGAATTAAAGAGGCCCCCTGCTGAACATTTCTGGAAAGACCAAAAAACTCAAAACTAGGAAATCACCAAATGCAATCCAGCTGAACATTAAGGAGATATAGACTCACAACCACCAATCTCTGGTTTGGCTGGCAAATAAAGGACCTTTGGCTGGTATCATTCGTTGAAATTCTTGCTACATTGGTTTAGTGTTTAACTTGTTTCCATGCCTTAGTTTCCTAAATGTTTTCAGTGCCTCTCTCCCTCAATTATAATAAAGTTTTCCGTTCTTCCAATCCTATTGCTAGCCCAGAATAAAGAAAAATATCAAAGAAAGGAAAATCAAGCATGTATTTCCATTAATACATGCAGTTACATGGGAGAGTAGATCACAAATACGTGGTTCACTGCTATTTTGATAAGCACAATGCGCCACCGATAATCTAAAAGCTAAAGTAAGGGATCCAAGTACATATTGGATTGGTCAATTCTATGAAAGGCAATAGAACATTTGCAATCCATTAGATCGATTTCATGCACATTCAATTAAACTGCATAAACATTAGCAAATAAACAAAAAAGTCTCCAACTCATGGAAAAACACAAAATATAACAAGATACTAATACAACTGAAGAGTGCATGAGAAGAATGACATGTAAACCGAAAACTATTCGTTATGTCCAGTTTTGAAGAAATATTTTCATGTTTATAGGCAATAAGAATTCATGATTTTAAAGCGAAGTATAAAGTACAGATATTTGTGGCACTAACAAAATATTTTTGTCTATGGATAATATAAAGAGTGAGAACAAAGGAGGTTAAGAAGCCTTCACAAAGTGACATTTTTATAGAGGCCAGAGATAACACGCATAATATATGCAATCTTGCCGTGTTTGTTAATCATTATATCATGGACTGCTTGGGTATAGGATTGGATAGGTATTTTCCCAATAATACATTTCAAACCATACGTGAAACCTTGATTCGAGTATATACTTGTTGTCTACTGGCTAAAACAAATGAGAACCAGAAATGACAACAAAACCACACATCTCCTCAATCTTATGAAAACAACTATTGAAAAGTCGAATTAGCAACTCCCTGAAAAATTTAGCATATTCGAGAGGTAAATCAAAAACTTTAAAAAAAAAAAAAAAAAATAGACATCATTTATCTGTTGTTGTTAATATTAATATAAGAAACTTCCCTGCATAACACTGATGACTCAAATCCTAGATATATTCCAAGATTACTCAAGCATTTTTTTGCATTACATGGAAATCTAACTTCTGCATTTCTAAAGCCTTCGGGTCCAAATAACAGATTAATGTTCCCAAGCTTTAAAAAAACTAAAATCTTATTTATTGTGCTGTCCAATCCTGTCAATGGTGCAGGCCAAACATCAAAGTTCGGCTGAACACAGAAATCTTCAAAAAAAAATAAAAAATTAAGACTGTATTCTTAACGACTTCAAAATTAATCTTGAAACAATATACCATAAAATTAAGACCGCCTTCATTAATTTGCCCCAAGATATTTTTCTCCAAAAAACGATAATCACATAATTAGCAAATAAACATGAAAATACGAAAACTGCACAAACAAATTAGAATCAAGATTGGTAATTAGGCTAAGAAAAGAAAAGGGATCCGAGAGAAAAACCTTTTCAATTTATTGTCAATCAGTTTATTGAAGATTGATTAGGGTTTCAGGATTGATTGATTGCTTCCTGGGAGCGTTGAATTCGGAAAGAAAGTATTTCTGTTTAATTGTTCGTGTGTGAAGAGAGTTGACGAACCGTCTACACAAGTTCTCCCGTCAGAAACAAATAGGAAAGTTCAGAAAACTGTTTAAAATAAATTTTACTACAATAAGTAGCTTTTAAAATAAATACATTTCCAGTCAATTCTTAATTTTTATTATTATTATTATTATTATTATTATTATTATTATTTTTTGTGATACATTTTCAAGATTATTCAATTAATCTACGGTAGAAATTCAATCACAAAGTTCATTTTTAAGTTATATAATGTTCAATTAATTTACGTGTATATTAGTTCTTCAAGTTTATCTGCACTTATTTATTTTCAAGATTATTTAATTAATCGAATGTCGAGAAATACATATGTTTATCTTAAATCGATAATAAATGATAATCATTAATTCTAAAATGAATTAATGTTCATATTCATGTATTTCAACAATATATATGAATGAATTTTTCAACTACTTAAACAATTTTCTTGAATAATTTGTGCATTTTACGTATCGGATCTTTTTGTTTATTGATTCTCTTTTCTTTCCAACAAATTATCAGAAAGTTGCTCACTATTACTGTAATATTTTCCAACATGTATTAATAACTTCTTATCAGATCAAGATTGCTTTGGTATCATGGATTCAAAGCTTATATGAAACTGGAGAATCAGGCATTTTTTTTATTGTGGATCAAAAAGTAAGTTGTAAATTTTTTGAAACAAACGATTCTTCCTACACCGACCACCGCACTACCGTTTGTTAGAAAATATAAACGTGAACAAAGATCGATTTTTTACTTAAATACTGGATTTACAATACATACCATATTTGCAACTTACCGTATATGCAACAAACATATCGTATATGCAACTTACCAGATATGCAATAAGCATACCGTATATGCAACTAATATACCGAATATGTAGTTTTACCATCTACACAATATGTTTACACAATAATAGCTAATATATAGCAGATTTGCTAACCACAACAAATTAAATAAGTTAAATAAATCAAGATAACATAGACAAATAATCTAAACAGTAAAGAATAAATAATTCTATTTAACTTTAAAATCGAGGTCTGTGTTACACACAGTTTCCTTAAAACAGATTCGTCCCCTCACCGTACATGCAACTCCATATTAAACTCTGTCTACTTCCCAAAATACAACGATAAAACAGTAGAATCTGAGCACCACAGATTTTACTCTGGTGAACTGAGTTAGTGCCCGAACAATATCACCACCAAAACTGAAACAGAAAACGAAAAAGTATGCAAACAAATTCGAACTGTATTCAAATGAATTTTCAGATGAATTCATATACAGAAAAGTGAAAAAATCCAGACATATATAGACCTGGCTCTTGTAACTTGCCCATTAACTTCATGGCAATTACCACAGGAGTTTCAACAGTTTCAAAAAATAAAAAGTCAGTTGAATAAAATAAAATTATAGCAAAACGTGAACACTCCCAAGGAGCCAATTTTGCTCATTTCGGTCCGACATTCGTGTACGCAGGTGCGCCCGCACACAAGTTCAAGGTCTGAAACCTATTTCGGTCCATGATTTTAACCTCCCTGCGCGCGCACATAGAGAGAGCCTCTATGCTACACATGATTACACACTTCTAAAGTGCAACCATTTTTAAAATGGTTTTTGTTTTCATCTACTTCATATGCAGGGCAAACACTTTTTTTAGTTTTCCCACCAACATAAATTCATTTTAAGTTTTGAGGTATAATTTGAGTGTCTGCTTCCCAAAATACAACGATAAAACAGTAGAATTTGAACACCACAGATTTTACTATGGCGAACTGAGTTAGTGCCCGAACAATATCACCACCAAAACTGAAACAGAAAACGAAAAAGTATGCAAACAAATTTGAACTGTATGCAAATGAATTTTCAAATGAATTCGTATACAGAAAAGTGAAAAAATCCAGACATATATAGACCTGGCTCTTGTAACTTGCCCATTAAGTTCATGGCAATTACCACAGGAGTTTCAACAGTTTCAAAAAATAAAAAGTCAGTTGAATTAAATAAAATTATAGCAAAACGTGAACAATCCCAAGGAGCCAATTTTGCTCATTTCGGTTCGACATTCGTGTACGCAGGTGCGCCCGCACACAAGTTCAAGGTCTGAAACCTATTTCGGTCCATGATTTTAACCTCCCTGCACGCGCACATAGAGAGAGCCTCTGTGCTACACATGATTACACACTTCTAAAGTGCAACCATTTTTAAAATGGTTTTTGTTTTCATCTACTTCATATGTAGGGCAAACACTTTTTTAGTTTTCCCACCAACATAAACTCATTTTAAGTGGCACACTTTGAGTTTCAATTTCTCATTCACCCGAGTATCAATTTTGATAAGTTAATATATGATTTCGATATACTCAAGGAGGAGAACACAAATCAATCTTTATCTTCCAAAAATACCAGACGGGTCCCACTCAAAAATCATGCCAAAGTCAGCTATATAATCTTTTTTTTTTTCCAACAGGTTGTCATTGTAAGCCTATCGCTGTCATTGTAAGCCTNTCAATTTTGATAAGTTAATATATGATTTCGATATACTCAAGGAGGAGAACACAAATCAATCTTTATCTTCCAAAATAGCCAAAAGGGTCCCACTCAAGACTCATGCCAAGGTAAGCAAAAATCTCATTTTTTCCAACACCGTCTACAACCATTGTTCTTCTCGCCGAGATTAGATCCCCACCCCTTCTCTCTCATTCTTCACTCAGATCTCTCCTCAGCACCACACCGTACCGTAGCGCAACGACTGGGTCCAAAAACAATTTGGCTTTACACCGACTCAGTCTTAACATGCCTAAGTATGATGAGACACTATAGATAAACTGACTCAACTAGCACTAAATGGGGTCACAAAATTGTTTCATAGCCACTTTTTAGAATTTTCACATATTGTAAATCCTACTAATGAAAGTCGTGTTTTATTCTTCGTGTTCTCATGGTTCAAAATTTAGTTGGATTGTTATGTTTTCACCCATTTATTCTGTTTTTCTTTTTCGGATTTAAGTGAAGGAAGTTTGAATCTCTTTACAACAAAAGAAGGGTAATGTTCAAGTTATAATGTCATGATAGGTTAGTTCGCTTTCATCTTAAAAACAAGTGTGTAGAGTGTATGCGAATATGCTTTATTATATTATGTAATTCATGTTATCATTGCTTGTTAAAAAAGTTAATTCTACAATTGGAGTAGATAGGTGATATCCATAGTAATGCATCATGGTTTGAAAACCTAGTTGAAAATGGAATAAATGGATGAATCTAGGGAGATCTCCATGTGGCTTGTTACATTAGATTAAATGAGGTGGGCTCATGCTAAAGATTAAAGAGATACGCGAAACAAAATATGTTACTTGTTATATCTATTATGCTCCTGTTTGGGTCACATTTTTCATGTTCACGTAAAGGAAAATGGAAAGTTGGAACAGTAAAACTACTGACAATTTCTGGTCATTCACTATGCAAACAGGAACATAGGAAAAACAATTTGTCACCTTTACCCTTACCGCAACACTTGCACACGCCGACACTTTCATCGAACCATTTTCATAGAAGGGCAAAAATGGAAAAAGGGAAGTAATTGAATTTCAAATGCAACAATCTTCACTGTAGCCACTGTAAATGATTTGACAAAAGAATGCATTATTTTTTTGATTTTAATGTGCACCAAACGGAGGCATTATATAATTGAATGGGTCGAGCATTTTTTATTTTACCTATTTCATGAAGGAAGACAATATGATCCACCAATTTTAATGAACTTTGTGGCATAGGCACTTTGACAAGACTATTTACCAACATATATGTGCAATTAATGTGTGATTCTTATTAGTCATATCATTGATGTGCCAAAAGCAACCATTTCTATGTAGACACTGCAGGCCACTTATATAACAAGAGGAGCCTAGAGTAAAACATGTTCCCATCTCAAATTTTGTAGTTCGATTGGCTTCAAATTTTTTGAGGACAAAATATACATTTTTTATACTTTGAAGAATTATCGAGTTCGAGTTTAATTCGACTAGTTCGGTTAATAAGCACTAAATATAGGCAAATTAACGTTAAGTTAATGTAATTTAGTTGAACTGATTTCAAATTTGGCTCATCGAAAAAGTCGTGAAATATTAAGGAAAAACTAGGGTTGAACTTCCCAACATTTCATGTGGTGTAGCTATGAATTCTCAACATTTAAAAATTAAAAGTGAAGTTTTGCATTTTCGAATTATTTAAATTAATATTTGAATTGGGGCCTACGTGACGAAAGTCTAAATAATTCTAAATATTTTGATGTTTTTGCTCTCCAACTCTAAATAACTCGAAAGTCGTTAGGAATGGGAATAGAGCGGGTTAACTAAGTAAAAACATTCAAAGTTAAAATAATAATCATTTCAATTTTTCAAGAGTTCATTCAAATTTACTTTTGAAGGGAGGGAAGGTCCACCACCGTCAATTTTGACAAGAGGTAGGCGTGAATTATTGTAAACGAAAATGGAGCAGTGTGTTATGGACTGTTGACTTCTAATTGTTGAAAGAGTATACCTTCAAAAATTACTTAAGATACATTGATAATGACTGGGTCTTTTCTAAGAGTATAAATAATATTATTTGTACATTATTGTGTACAGATTAATAATGTATATTAATTGACTTCCATTTATTTTTTTCCTCTCTCTCTTTCTCATCATCATCAATCTGTACACAATGATTTACAAGTGTCATTACACTTTTTTTGTGGAAAGAAAATAAAATAATCCCAGATCCAATTTTCCAAGGAAGTGTGTAGAAAAAAGGAGTCTATAAAAAGGAGTGGTAGACTTGACTTGATTAATTCCTTATTTGCCCCCACCCAAAGATAGTTTGGAAAAAATATATTTTGAAGCAGTAATTTTTTAGAGAATATGTGATTAAAAAAATTAATTTTTTTTTTTGAATTTACGTGTAATATATTATTTAATTGAAAAATACGTGATTGATAAGAAGAGAGAAAATTACAATTTTAACTTGGGCCAAATAGTATCTAAATAATGATTATTACCTTGAATGGTCATGAAGTGAATTTGTGAGCTTTTAATTTAACCACTATTTTATTCCATTATTACAGATCTCATTTTTCTCTCAACTTATTTTCAATCACACATTATCAAAATAAAATATTTTATATATAAATCCAAAACGTTTTCCTCCTTTCTAATAATACATTCTCCAACAATTCACTGTTCTAAAACTCATTTTAACGAGATAATGGACGGGGCTCAATGTTTTAACCCATCAGTACACCTTTTTATTTTGATTAATAATAGCAATAAATACATAATTATATAAATAATTGTATTATAGTCCCGAAGCCCCTACTCTTCCTAAGAGAAGCAATAAAATTAATAAAAAAATTTATTGGATTGGTTCAGGGTGGGATCTCATTCCTCGCCTGACTTGCCCCCTCATCGCCTTGCCAACACAATTAAGCAAGAATCATCTTCCCGTTCTGGGCAAGTCCCAATGGGAATCGGGTTGATTGGAGATTTTTATGTCATCCGTAAAAGTCATGACTGATTTTAAGGTCTATATTGAAAGTTTTTATTTTTTATTTTTTTTGGATTATGGATAGCCAAATTATTATCTCATTAAAATGAAAAATATGACCGTTATCTATCACATCAACATTTAAACCGAAATCTTCTATTTCTTGTGTGGGCTCCAATAACGACTATATTTTTTATTCTCATTCTATAATAATTTGGCTCAAACAGGGCCTTAAATACATTGGGAATTCAGAATTTCACTTTTGAATTTTGAACCACATGAAAGGTTGTAGAGCTCGATCTACTTTTTGTATTATCGAATCATCTCCTTCAAACATACCACTAGCATTCGTATAAATATTAGTGTGTATGTATTATTATGAATTTGGGTTTCTATCTTAAAAATATCAATCTTATTAAGAGAAATAATTTAAACACTTAGATTTATTCACAATCATTATTTGAAAACTCTTTTTTCCACGCACTGATTTTTAATTACATATTCACACAATAAAATATTATGTAAGTAAACCTAAAATCTTTCTTTACTTTTTAACAGAACATTCTCCCAAAAATCATTATTTAAAACATTATTTTTCCTAAACAATGATCATCAAACATGGGCTAAACATGCACCAAGTCGCATGTTGTCTTAAGTCGAATGTTCAAACCATATTATTTAACTCCATAAGTTCAAAATAGGCTGCTGAATTATTTCAAGATGTGAATATAACAGCCCAAATATTGTTAAATCCTTGTATGACTCTCAAGAAAACATGAGTAATGATTTGCTTCAAATTTTTAGATGCCAACTTAAGTTGGAAAGTAAAACTTAGCATCAAAGAGTTGGATATGTGAGAGTCGCAATCACAACTCAATAGAGATTGGAGACTTGTATGGTTTCTCTAGATGGAACTGATTGGTGGCGACTGATAATGAAATATTTCCTACTAATTGTAGTCAAATTAGGCAAATTTCTGAGTATTTTATTAAGTGCTTGTTTAATAATAATAATAAAAAAAATCTTAATTTTTATCAACTTTAAATTGGTCAAAGTTCAATTTTAATCATACATTTCATAGAATCTAAAATTTTTATCGATTTTTTAAACTCAAATCTCATTAACTTTGTGGTATATCTGAGGAGAGACGAGAGAGTATTAGACTCTATTATGTTAAGATTTGGGGTTCCATCTTAAAAGATCAACCTTACTAAGAGGAATGGTCCAAAATCTTTATTAATTGGTCTGTGTGAACATCATTTATCGATGTGGGATATATATATCCCTTAACACGCCCCCGCAAGATGATGGCTCATTTGAGCAGACCAATCTTGAAATCCACGTGCTCATTTTAGAGTCCTAACGGGATCAAATCGCTAGTTGGAGCATAGTGGACTCTGATATCATGTTAAGATTTGGNTTGGGATATATATATCCCTTAACACGCCCCCGCAAGATGATGGCTCATTTGAGCAGACCAATCTTGAAATTCACGTGCTCATTTTAGAGTCTTAACGAGATCGAATTGCTCGTTGAAGCATAATGAGCTCGATACCATGTTAAGATTTGGGGTTTCATCTTAAAAAGTCAACCTTATTAAAAGGAGTAGTCCAAGATCTTTATTAATTGATCTGTGTAAACATCATTTATCGATGTGGAATATATATCCCTTAACATATTAAACATGCACCAAGTTGCATGTTGTCTTAAGTCGTATATTCAAACCATATTATTTAATATTGAACTACAAAGTTTCAAAATAGGCTGCTGAATTTCAAGATTATGTGCATACTTAGCGGTAAGAAAGTAACAATTGTTGGAGATAAGTCCTTGTGAACCTAGAATTAACAATTTTTTTTTATCAATTTTTCAACCTCATCTTTCATCAAAATTTATTTTAAAAATTCTGCCAAAACTTTCATTAAGCCCCTGTTTGGGCTTCATTATTCTAGATTATAATGTGAGAAATATTATTTTTTTGAAAAATATATTTTAAAAAAAGAAGGAAGATTTTTAAATTTACGTGTAATATTATTTTATTAAAGAGTACGTAATTGATAAGAAAAGAGAGAAAAATATATTTTAATTTAATGGAGCGGGCTAAAATTCTCCCCTAACTTATAAGCCCAACAACTGCTGAAACAGGGAAGGGCAATGAGTTTGAATGCACGGATCAGAAATTTGGAGGCTGTGACTTTGCCAGATTTGGAGGGGCAGCTGAGGAGTAAAAGCAGAGAATCACTGCCCCAATTCTTGTTTGGGGTGGGAAGTGGCGGAAATGACTACTCAATTATTTTATGGGCTTGGTCAATAGTGTGAGGCTGTGATGATGTTAGTTCAGCCCACTTAGGCAATAATGAATGGCCTTCGGCCCAATTACTTATTACCCATGTTAACTGAAATAAGGCCCAATTTCTTACTCAGCCCAATAATCGGTGGGGTTCCTTTAAGAAGGGCCCAGTCAAAGGTTCTTAATTCCATTTTGACTTTTCCTTAAATTCACTTTGGCCTATTGGTGGTTTAAAGGCAAAAATGTCTTTAAGTAAATAAAACAATTACAAAATATGATTTTGTTAAAAAGACAATACTACACTTTTAGTTAACAAATAAAAATCAAACACTCCCTACTTAAAATTACAAAATCAGCTTCAACACAGATAAAAACTCTCTCATCTTCTTCAATTAGAAAATTTCAAAAATATCGATAGATGAAGAAAAAAATTATTTTTTGTCAATTACTTCGAATCAGTAAATATATTTACGTATATTTAATTTCTTTTTCGTTAAATGTGTATACATTTTTACTCGATAAATTAAGATTTGACATAGGTAACATGCAGAATTTTTTTTTAGCAAATGTATAATTTTTTTAAAGCATGAACGGAAAAATAAAATCATCTGCATAACTTTTTGATTGGTTCGCCTTAACGGCTATTACGAAAAAACAACTAACTGACTGTTACGAAGTTAACAAAAAATAAAAAATCGTCTGTTAACAATGCTGTTTTTTAAATAAGTTTATGTTCCCATTATAAGCCGAATTTTTGAATGAATATTTACAAATTCTGTTTTG
>CAIGRQ010113177.1:0-10949 GCA_903798375.1 Fraxinus sp. D2006-0159 | reverse complement strand
TTATAGGATCTATTGTAATTTTTCTCTTTTCTCTATTATTCTTGAATCAAAATATTTTAATTCTTCTGTCATATTCTTGTCTTTTATTCTTTTGTTCTTGATCATATACTTCATTATTATTTGTCATATAACTTCAACGTATCAATCTGGTGACTGGTGTCACAACAAATGGTATCAATCCTAACATGTGCCATAATTGTCGTGCTCACCAAGGACGAGGATGGAACACAACACCCCATGTACTATGTCAATCCGGCCTTTATAAGGTCGATCTACGATTCTCCCCAGAGGAGAAGTCGACGGTTACCCTTATCATGTTATTGAGAATGACCCTACTTCTTAGAACATACCATCGACCTGTTAAGACAGTCTTACGAAAACTTGGCAGTATAGAATGAATGATGAAATATGCAGTAGAACAGATATAGTTCAAGATAATTTATAAGTCACAAATCACCATTAAGGGCTAAGACTTGGGTTTTATTAGCAAAATTCAACCCGTAAGCTAGAAGAGTCGTACAACATGAAATTGTCAATTGTGAACTATTTGTGCATAGGTCTTCCACTAGAGCGATCTAGGACATGGTTCATACTATCAACTCGGATAGTCAGCCTGCGTTAGGCATTAAACTTTGACTTAAAAGCTTCTAACAACGATATAGTTGAACTTAGAAAGACCAAAGAAATGAAGATAGCCAAAATATCGTGTATAGAGATTCACTACTTATATTCAACTAAATAAACAAGTTATTTCAAACTAAATAAGATAAAATGACATCTTATCTCCAATAATTTCAAAGTAATCAAAGTAAAATAGATTCAAAGTTCACAAAATAGCCATGCAAATGCACTAGCTTAGCTGGCAACCTTCCAAGACACAGAAGAACTTAACAGTGTACCAATGAAAAAATAAAGCAAGCAACAATTGAGGATAAGTAAAATATCCTGATGGTAACAAATCCCAGGCCAACCTGGATGGATGAGATTTTGATTTTCTAAAGCATAAAAGGACATGGCCGACCTTGTTAATGCTTGAAAATTGAGAATCGATCGACCAAAAATACCCTAGAGATGATATCCTCTTCAAAATGGAGTATGCAACTCCATTTCTAAGGTGCTTGGAGAAGAAGAAAAATAAGCATATTATGCCCTATGGGAAGTACACAAGGGGATATGCAACAACCACGTCGTGAGATAGTCATTAGACCATAAGATCTTGAGACAAGGCTACCTCTGGCCTACCCTAAAAAAATACTGCCTATAATTCGTGAAACGACATGACAAATGTCAGATACTTGCACCAGTGATTTGAGCTTCACTTCAAAAGTTAGTCTCAATTATAAAGCCTCGACATTTTGTCAAATGGAAAATCAACATGATTGGACCAATGCCTACTATAAAGGATGATTGAAGTAAGCAATTGTCATGGGGGACTACTTCACAAAATGGGTTGAGAACGAACCTTTAGGAATATAATAGAAAAAAGACCAACTATTTCATCTTAAGTCTTATCATCTATAGATTCGACATCTAGCAAGCAGTCTAACAACTCGAGATTAAGATCCTTCTTTGAGAAATTGAAGATCAAGAAGTAGTTTTCCACTCTGAACTACCCAAGCGAATGGTCAAGTTGAGGTAATCAATGAAATTATCAAACATGCCATGAAGGCTCACACAAGTGCATGGACGAATGAAGTCCCCAGTCTACTTCGTTTTTGGAGTTGAAACTACGATTCCCCTAGAAATAGGAACGCTCTCATTTTAAAATTTACATTTCAATAATGATTGAAATGAAGAAGCACTTCGTGTGAGGAGTGAGATCAAGCTGAGGGTGGCCACGTACAATCAAATAAGTGCCAAATACTATAATCAGAAAGTACAAAATAGGGAGTTTGAGGTCGAAGATCTTGTACTACGAAGAGTATTCCTTTCCACTAAGGAACCTAACTCGAAAGGCCTACCTCAAGCACGGATCCTTGAATTTTTTATACCATCCTATACAAAGATGATATTTGTCTTAGTAAAAGCGAAATATTTTAAAAAGAAAAATCTTAAAGAGAAGATCTGCTATCAAGAAAACCAAAGCTAAGCTTGTATGTGGTACAACACTTAACTCCAAGAAGGAATTCTAAAAGTAAAGATCTAGTATCAAATAAACATGAACTAACCTTGCATGTTATACAACACTTAATAGAAATTCCGAAAAGAACTCCAAAAGAGAAGATCTTCTATCAAGCAAACCAGTGCTAAGATTAGCAAAAACTCCAAAAACGAATTCCAAAGATCTACTATCAAGCAAGTTAAAGCTAAACTTGCATATGCTACCACACTGGGAAAAAAAATCCAAGGAAGAATTCCAAACATAAGATCTGCTATCAAACATACAAGAGCTTAGCTTGCATGTGCTGCAACAATTAGCAAAAATTCCAAAAATGAAATTACAAAAGAGACCTACTATCAAGCAGAAATAAGCTTAGCTTGCATGAAATCAGGAAAAAATCCCAAGAAGAAGTTTCAAAGACTAAAATTTGATATCAAGCAGGCAAGAGATGAGTTTACATGTATTGAAACATATAGCAAAACTTTCAACGAAAAGAAGATCTGATATCAAGAAGATTAGTACTAAGCTTATATGTACTGCAACACTTGGCAAAAATTTTGAAAAGGAATATCAAAAGAAAAACCTACTATCAAGCCGATTCGAGCTGAGCTTGCATGTGCCACAATAGTTAGCAGAAGTTCCCAAAAAAGAATTACAAAAGAGTAGATCTGCTAATAAATATATCCGAGCTAAACTTACATGTAATGCAACACTCAACAAAAATTTCAAAAAATTGAATTTCAAAGGAAAAGATTTGATAATAAGCATATCCAAGCTAAGCATGCACCATAACAGTTAGGGTCCGTTTGATTCAAATATGAAATTTGGATGAAAAGAAAACGAATTAAAGGGAAATGAATTGCCTCGAATTTGTTTTAATGGGAACTGTCAATTAATTGTATTTTATTTGTATAATTTTCCACCTGGAAAATGTTGAGATTTTCTATTTTTTGGTGTTCGCTTGATTTTGTTTTTCATGAAAATTGTCAATTAAAAGATAAAAATTTTTACAATTGGGGATATAATTTGTTTGGATTGCCATTCGTTTGACTTTGTTTTACAGGAAAATTGTCAGTTTAAGGGATTATTATTATTATTATTATCATTTATTTTTTCTTTACAATTGAGGATAGATTTTGTTTCTATTGCAAAAAAAAAAATAAAAAAATAAGGGGAAACCAATCCCCACCTAAAATGTGGGAATTTCAATTAAACTAAAATCAAGAAAATCGGCAAAGGAAAAAAGTGCTATCAAACATGGCAAAAGTGAGAAATAGAATTTCAATTTCATTTTTCATGGAAAAAAAAAAAGGACGTATCAAACAGGCCCTTAGCAGATTCCAAGGTAGAATTCCTTAGAAGCAGATTTCTCACTAATCATATGCGAGCTAAACACTTATATGATTAATCATGTAAATTTAATAAACACTACAACAAAAATAACTTTTTACGGCATATGTTTACGGTATGCAATTAACGCGTGTCGTAAAAATAGACTTTTTACGGCGTACAAAAAATGTGTGCCATAAATGATCAATTGCATAAAGTATTTACGACATACATTTTTTGCACGCCGTAAAATTGGATAAATTACGACGTGCATTTTAAAGCATGCCGTTTTTTTTTCCTTGAAACTAGATTATTTACGGCGTGCATTTCTGCACGCTGTAAAAATGAAAAATCGGCCCCTGCATCCACGCCGGCCACTTCAGCCCTTTTTCCCTTTTTGCCAAAACCCTTTTTTCCTCTTCTCCACTCAATTGATCTCCTTTACGGTTTTTTCAAAATCGGATTACACACCTTCATCTGTTGAGTTTGGTACTGCGTCCGGAGCAATTTTGATCTATGAGTAAATGGGGCCCAAAGTAACCCTAATCCATAAAAAAAAAATAATAATAAAAAATAAAAATAATAAAAATAAAATAAAAATAAAATAAAAATAAAATAAAAAGTTGTTCTACTGATGAGAGGAAATCAGGAAGAGGAAGAGCCTCCTCGAAGAAACGAAGTAATTGCTTTGATGAATTTGCTTCATCGACTATCAGAATCCATCAAATTTGTCGAAGAAATTGTGCGTTCGGTTGAGAAGACAATGGAGAATTTCACTTCAGAACCTCCTGCACTAGAAATTAGCTTATGGCAAAGAGTACAGGATGCAGTAGGAGGGCTTCGGTAAATAACTACTCCCTGCTGCTTGTAAACCATACTTTGTTGACATTACTCTTCCAAAAGAGAATCAAATTTGTTGTGCATGGAAAAGCCTATNAATGGAGAATTTCACTTCAGAACCTCCTGCACTAGAAATTAGCTTATGGCAAAGAGTACAGGATGCAGTAGGAGGGCTTCGGTAAATAACTACTCCCTGCTGCTTGTAAACCATACTTTGTTGACATTACTCTTCCAAAAGAGAATCAAATTTGTTGTGCATGGAAAAGCCTATTTGAAACGTATACTGATGTAATGTTTTCGTTTTTTCAGGTCAGTGAGACTCCCATTGTAGCCGACCATCTTTAGATGTAATTGTATAAATTTTTGAAGTCAAATGTAGAGCAAGTATGATTTCGTTCTCTCTCTCTCTCTCACGAACTCCGGAATTTCACTTCTATTGTATTTCGACTGTGCTCAACTGTTAAATGTTTTTCAACTGCCCCTTGAATTGTAAGAATGCCTCATGTTTTGTAAGCATAGATGGATTGGATAATACTAAAATGCATTAACAAGTGCCTTTATATTCCAAGCAGTGGTTTACAGAACAAGCATTAATAATGAAAATGCCATGTAATTTTCTGGAAGGAATAGACTCCGATCTTTGACGTGTAGCATTTTCTCTCTATCCTTGAATTTAGTAAATCAAATATTCCCTAGCACTTAAATAAACAGAAGTTTATATTTGCAGACTTGGGGCTCTATCTAGTCCTACTCGTCACAATTACCAAGGGTGAATGGATCAATCTCCATATGCAATGTATCTCATATGTGCCAGGAACATAAAATGCATAAACAGATTCGAAGCCTAGGACTCCTTAATTTTTATGTATAATTTTCATGGAAAATGAGCTAGAAATGTATGACAGGTTGTTACTTGCCGTGATTTGGTTGAAACTACGATTTACAGCAACCTGTACCATCTCTCGCCAAACATCACTTGTGACTGAAGCATCTGTTGTTATAACCTGTGAGAATTAAATCATGATATGGAGTAATTAAAACTGATTTCTGAAAATAGCTGAAGAAAGGAAATCACTGATGAAACCTACACCAAGCATTGTTGCAAGCCATGTTAGGGTGGATCATTCCAGAACCTTTTGCCATTCCCCCAATTCTTATTCGAGTTCCTCCAACCTGAGTAAAGTATAATTTCAATTAGAAAATATAATGTTTTACTATCCAGTTGTGGAGAGAAAATTCTTCAATCCATTAATATAATTCTAAAACTTAGAAACAAATGTTCATTTTCATTCAGACACACACAACACCTGAATCTTTACTCTGCAATATGCTTTCCGTGTCCTTCTATTGAATCCGTAATTTCTCATCTACATTTAAAGTCATGATGAGAAGTTGCTTTTCTTGGTTGTGGTATTGGTACACATTGATTGATAAATATCCTGCATGATAGGCATTGGCTGCTCTAGGTTTGAAGATAGGGGGAACCCTTCAACAGCGTGCAGAGAGGCTTTTTCTTACAAAGGTCAAGATTTATCATCCTTTCCTATATCAATACCTTTTTACCAAGGTTTTGTTTAATATTTTTAACTTATGGAACTCTCTGATATTAGATGAACCTTACTCCATTGCCCAGTCTTTTTGCATCTTTTTAAATGATTATCTTGAAGGGCCTCGTAATAATCAGTCGCCTACAACCTCTTAATTATCAGGGCCGGCCCTGTGGATTGGAATAAATCAATGGCCATGAACATGATTTCTTGATTTACTCAAGGTATTAGCTTATTTCTTTAATTATGTTTGGATGGCGTAAAAATTAATTAAATTGATTTGGGAGTTAAAGAGAAGCATTACAAGTAAACTATAGCAGGATTTATTGGGCCTAGGAAAGTGGGGGATTTTTTTCAATTCCATTTTACTTCTACGACCGACCAATTTGATTTAGTACAGTTTGGTTTTTTTTGTTGATTGCTCAATTTTACGAGCACAAGGAGTCAAGGACTGTATATAAAACAACAATCCAAAGTTTTAGCCATTGAAGAGAGAGTTATTTCTTTCTATTGAAGTTGAGCGCGAGTTATTTCTTTTTGTAGTCCTCTTTCGTGCACTCCATAATTTATGGCTTCTTAATAACATAATGTTTCTGTAGTTGACAATTTTTGTTCTGAATGCTTGTTAGGTTCTCCAGCATGTTATGAATGGCCTCATTATGTTAATATTCAAGCCAGAGGATTTGAAGTTCTCCTTATTTCATTATATTGTTTGGGAACTACTAGCCTGTACTGTAATGAGACCAGTAATAAATTTAGCTAGCCCTTGTAAGGATACATTTCATTCTTCATTTTAGGTACTGCTGTGTATGTGTTCATTATATATTATCAAATTTGGTGTCAGGTTTATTACTGAGAGGATTGAATCTCTAGTTATTTCAAGAAGCAAGACTGATAAAGAAAGTAAGAAAATACATGTGACATCGCAATAAAAACCAATTGGATTGTCAAAGATATCATCCGATTTTCTCAGTTTTTAGATCCTTCCATCAAGGGTGTTGAATTTGTAGATTTGAAGGACCAGTCTAAAAGTGATGTGGAGATTCCAGCTTCAGGTAATACAAATGGAACACTTCTTTCCAAAGATGCATTAGTTTCCTTTGATACGCAATCCACTCAGTGTTGGAGTTCTTTACCAGAAACAAACAATCACTTCTTGTGTTGTTCTTCACGATTCTGATGCTTTTTGGTGGTATTTGTTCTGTTTCAGCTGGTGTTTATTCTGTTTCAGCTATTTTCTCACCTACCAGTAAGTAGTTCTATACACGCATTTATATGCATATGATTCTTGAACCAATTTATTTTTGGGAATGGAGCAAGATGTATGTGCAACTGTTTACCATTGTGTTTTGTGGGCAGGAATTGTAAATTGGTTTTTCTCAAATGCATTTTCTATGCTGATGAAATGGATTTCATCGCTCGAGGCAACTACTAAAACAGGTAAAGAGGGATCTCCCTCTTTGAATTTGATTAATTGTTCTTTATGTTTTTTATAGTCTTTTTATTGTTTGGTTTTCTTGTTTTGTGACAGCAATATCTGGGCGTCCAATGATGAAATTTGAGAGTGGGTACACAGTGGAGACAGTGTTTGATGGAAGCAAACTTGGCATTGAGCCACATTCTGTTGAAGTTTTGCCCAATGGGGACCTTCTCATTTTGGATTCTTCTAACAGCAATCTTTACAAGATCTCTTCATTTTTTAATTTTTTTTTGTGGGATAGCTAAATTGTCAGTCAAAGAAGTTAATTTTGATATGGTTCAATCATTTTTTTTTAAGTAATAGTCTTTTGAGAATTGTTGAGATGAATTTTACATATAATTGAACCGTATTTAATATTTTTATTTATCGAAACAATGGAAACCATGATTATTTATAGATTAATTTTGTTTTGTTCTTATTATAGGTTTGCTGGTAATCAAATAAATAAAAAAAATTTAAAAAAAATTAAATTGATATTTACAGCGTGCATGAGATGCCATAAATTGCACTTTTTACGGCGTGCAATGGAACACCATAAAAAAGTGTGATACTTTTTACGGCGTGCATAAACATGCCTTAAATAGCACTTTTTACGGCATACAACAGAACGTCGTAAAAACTCATTTACGGCGTTCTATAGATGGCGTACTCTACACGCCATAAAAGGTAAATCATTTTTTACGACATGGCTTTTAAAAAATACATTTTGTTGTAGTAAAACTCGAATACATTAAATAGAAATTACAAGGTACAAAATGGTCTATGTCTACTATTTCAATCTATCTAATTATGAAATCAATTTATTCCTATCTAATGTTTGATTAAATTCACGTGCTCAATATATATCAAATTTCACATGAAAAAGTAGAAACTAACCTAAGCATGAAACATATTCACCATTCATGAAGAGATTGCAGTTGATATTCAAGATCTGAAATCATGATCCTGTAATAAAGAATCATTTCCTCAAACGAGAATGGAAAAGCTAGTGTCAGAATGAATTCTTGATCCACTTATTTTTTTAGACTTAAGTGTTTATGTTAATTACATTAAGGGGAAATAAACAAACAAAAAAAGACTAGGTACCAATAGAATTTTAGATGCCTTATAACTAACTGATACGGATATCTTTGGGCCATTCCATTCGGCTTGGAATCGTCAACAATCATTTATTATGTTTATAGACGTTTTTTCTCGTTATGGCTATCCATATCTCATTTATGAGAACCTCCGTCTGGACATGTTCAAGGCTTATAAGGTTGGGGATGAAAATCAACTCAGCAAAAGAATCAAACATATCGATGTGGCCGTAGAAGTGAATACTATGGCAAATACAATGGATCAAGCGAACAATGTCTAGGCCTTTTGCTAAATTCCTAGAGAAATATGTAATCGTCCCAAGTAAACTATGACAGGGTCCCCTAGCATGAATGGTGTTACTGAGAGACGGAACATAACACTTAAGACCATGGTAAAGACTATGATTAGTCATTTTACCTTACCAGAATCTCTCTAAGGAAAAAAGCACTAAAGACTGCAGCTTAAATTCTTAATAAAGTTTCAAATATAGCAACTATTAATGGGTTACAAAATTTTAAAGATCCCGCTATTAGGTAAATTTTCGATACGAAAATGTTTGATTCTTTGCTGGTGCAAAGTTTGCGAGGGGGGAGTGGGAGATAAGCTTTTAAGGTTAAGATTTTGTCTTTGAGGAAGGATATGTATATATCTCTTCTATTGCAATTGATTATGATTAGGATCAAGGACAAATTCTTGTTCTAAATTTTGTTCAATGAGCAATTTCAAATCAAAATAATATTACAAAATCCCCTATACACAATCAAAATATTTTTCCAGAAGAACAAATTTAACATCAAAAATAAATGCCGTTGAGGAAATCCACTATAAAAAGGAGAAAAACAATTTAGATGACTCTATAATATTTCTCCAAAAAAAAAAAATAAGAACAACATTGGATTGATGGAAAAAGGTCTGATTAATAACCTTTCATCAAGAGATATAAAGGAATAATTCTTAAAAATTGATTGATATCATGAATAAAGAGGTAAAGTCCATGAAGACAATGATGTTTGGGAACTCATCCAATTGCCTGGAGATGAGAAGCACATTGGTTGTAAATGAATATTTAAAATCATGAGGGATTCAAACGGTGATTTGGATAGATATAAGGCTCGTCTTGTTACAAATGACTTTACTCCAAAAAAAAAAAAAAAAAAGACATTGACATTAAAAAGACTCTCCAATTTTTATGAAAGACTCTTTTAGGACTATTATGGTATTTTTGACCCTCACATTTCATTCTCATTTGGATCTGTTGGTTGCTGTCAATGTTGAAACTTTATTTATCTTTCTTTCTTGGTCAGGGAATTAGTCAAATACACTGATAGAGATATACCATTGTCAAAAACAAATTGGGACATTATTGCTAATTCAAGGCTTGTAACTCTGGGCTGCGATAAAAAGTCGGCTGATATGATTTAATTTGATTCATTGTCCAAATTGGATAGATTTGAAGATGTTACTGAGGCTTCAATAGAAAATGAGGGTACAAAAAATGAGATAGGAGGGCTGAAACTGGAAGAAACTATAAATGGCCCTACATCACGGAAGAACCAAATGGCCCTCAAGTTGAGCTTTACCCTACCAGCTTATAGCTATGTAACTATGGCCATTAGGGAGCTGCTAAAAACATCAACCTCTGCATGGTTTATAAATTAAAGAAATTCATCTATGGATTTAAGGAGGCTTCTCGTTAATGATATCACATATTTCATCAAATAATTATCTCGTTTGGTTTTGAGATAAATTCAGTTAATGGTTGAATATATCACAACTTCAGTGGGGCTACGCATATTTTTGATATTGGATTCGATGATATACTGTTTGTCTATAATTATATGGGCTTATTGCAAAAAATTAAGAGATTTCTATCATGAAATTTTGAAATGAAAGATCTTGATAACGCCTCTTTTTTGTCGGGATACAGATACACCGGGATCTTTCTCGAGATATTTTTAAGACTATCACAAAAATCTATATCGATAAATTTCTTAAAAGATCTGGAATACAGGAATGTAAATCAGGTAATACCCATATTGTTAAGGGAGACAAGTTTAGTCTCAATCAATACCCTAAGGATAAGCATAAAGAAAAGGAAATGCAAAAAAAATTCTCTATATTTCAATAGTTGGGAGTTTACTGTATGCTTAGTTCGCACACATCCACATATAGCATTTGTTGTTGGAATGCTGGGCAGATACTTAACTCTGGGATGGATACTTGGAAAGCAACTAGTTGGTTATTCGGTATCTATAGATATGATCATATACGAAAAAATCAGACCAATTGGAGATCATTGAATATTCTGGTCGTGAAATATAACTACGAGATTTTGTTTATGGGCTACACATTTTGAATGGAATTGAAAGACCATTTAAGTTATTCTGTGATAATAACAGTTTTGTATTCCAACAGGATCTCGATGATATGAAAGTTTAAAGACAATAACTTCCTAGATGTTAAGGAAATAATTCAAAGTGATCAGGTTTTTATAAAACATATTAGTGACAAACTTTATTATTATTGACCATCTATTAAATGGTTGTAACTTAGGCTCCGTTTGATTGGCCGG
>CAIGRQ010113120.1:0-11677 GCA_903798375.1 Fraxinus sp. D2006-0159 | reverse complement strand
CACCAGCTCCTCCCGCCTCAACCCCACCTCCAACTAATTCCCCCACCATCCCAACACACTCCCTCTCCGTTGGGTACGGTAAGATCAAGCGCTATGTGTCCAATGGTGATTGTGGATCTAGGGTTTTTGTTAGTGGTGGAGGTTGTTTTTGAGGGGGTTTTTTTTGTTGGTGGTGGTGCAGGTGGATTTGGTGATGTTGGTGGTGGATATTGGTGGTGGTGAGATGGTTTTGCGGTGGATGATTTTTGTGATTGTTGGCGATAGTGGTGTTGGTAGGGGCGATGATGTGGCTGGTGGAGGTGGTGGGTTATGAGGGTGGTCACAGAAGTCGGTGGTAGTCACGTGGATGGTCACAGAAGTCGGTGATAGTCATGGGGGTGGTTTTGTTGGTTCTGGCGACAACGGTGATGATGGTCATGGGGTTGGTCACAAAAGTTGGTGGTGGTCACAAAAAAAAACTGTGACCTTAAAATTGTGACTAAAAATTAATATGTGACCAATAATTTGAAAATATATGACTGTTAGATACCCGTGACCTATAATTTTTGGATCCGTGACCAATAAAATAATGTTACCTATGAAACTATTGATTTGTGACCTCAAAATAATTCGTGGCCCACAAGATTTTTAATCTATGACCTATAAATTTGATTCGTGANATAAATAAATTTTATTTATGATAAATATATGTGTATGTATAGGTTAAAAATCTAATTTTTGAAATGTGAAAGATGTTTTCTTATGTTTGAAATGGTGTAAACATAAACTATGATTTATGAATTTTTCCCATTATTGATTGGGTTCTTGGTAGGAATGATTTCTTGCTTGATTTGTTGCAAGAATCCATTGGTGTGAAGAAGCTGAGAAGACACAGGAACTCACCAAAAGATTGCCATAGAATTTACATTTTTTATGAGGGTTTTCTGATGAACACTTGCGTTTTCGGATTTAAGGTGAAGGCCATTCGGTAGTGCCGGCGTGGAGGGGTGTGTGACGAGTTAATTGAGTAATTTGTGACTATTACGTGCTTTGATCATCTGATTTTTGAATTTTTTTCAAAAACCTGTTATTTTTGAAATTGTATTTTAAAATATTTTGTAATTATAAATTTTTCCTTTTTTTTTCTTTCTTTTTTCAATTCGAGTCGAGTTAAATCTTGTCTCAAATTTTCGACAACAAACTTTAAATTTAAGATTGAATTGTCGTACTACAATGAAAACATTGGTACTTTGATACTTCATTATGTGTAAATGTCATAAACTTATCACTAAAATGATTTTAAACATGTTAAAACTTAAAATATTTGAACTTGCATTGATGTTACCATACTAATTAAAGAGTTCGTTTTATCATAGTTTCCTAACTCCTATTTTTGTTGTCTCATTATTATTTTTTACACATCTCACATGTTCTAATTACGCCACGACTCACATGTTTGATAGTCAATTAAACGATTTTGGTGATGTTTTCAGGGACATGACTTTTAGTGGCAAGTGAAAATGACAACTCGGCCAAAAATACCAATTTAGTATCTTAAATTGCACTTTATCTTCGGTTTGAGTTGATAAACACACGAGTTAGAATGATAGGTTTAAAGCGTTTAAACGAGTATCATGAAACCAAAACTACATGTTTTCTATCTTAAAAATGCCATCTCATTAGTGTCATCAACCATGTTAGCAATCCCATTACACACATGTAAACAAAAACGTTTACAGACCTGCTACAGCGACATTAAGTTCGATAATTTTCTTTACAGTGTGTGATGTGACACACTTTTTTACCCTCGATTTCAACACCACTTGAAATAATTCACGACACGGATTTTTAAACATCATACAATGTAAACCTTAATGTATACATGGAATGTACAAGTAGCATTTCCCAAACGTTTTAACTTATTAACATATGCATGAAGACTGAAATAACTTTTATCACTTCATTGACGGCTTATGATCAACAAATATTCGAGGACCAAAGTGATGCATTTTGAAAGTTGGTCGACCACCCAAGTTTCTAACCGGAATGTGACCATGATGTTCAATTAAACAGATGAATGATAAGCAAGTTTCTAACATGGAATTATAATCAATAATGATTGAAATTCAAACAATTGTTGTGTAAGCTGATTATTGTCGTGAACTTATGAGTAACTTACAAATGTTATTTGTCGAATTTTTAAGGATAATTATAGTTGTACATTGGCCTTGACATAAGGGTGTCCATAATGGACACCTGACGCCCCCCCTATTGGTGGGGTGCCTGGGCTGTCAAGGCCAATGTACCCATAGCATGGCTATGTTTGATGGGATGGAGGGACTAATTTTATTATTTAAATCAACTCAAGTAGGTCGAAAAAGACAGCTAAAAGTTTCTAGATAAGTGCGTTTACATCTAAACAAACCTCAGGATATCAAAGAATAAGTCACAAATATCGATAATCTCACCGATTTATATATGTAACCCGATGGTTCGCAAGACAACTTTTTTTCCTTTTTTGCTCAACACAGAGCTTCTAGTTCTGTGGGTTCACAAAACCCAAGGGAATTCGAAATTGCTTCACAAATAATCCACTCTCATTTCAACTGCCATGTGAAATTCATAATGTCAAACATTATATTACAGGACAATGAGCATTTAGCTACAAGTTATATGCTTCCAGTCACTAGGTACTTCACACGGAGATAAATAAGAAAGCACGAAATAGCGTATATATAGGAGAAAAGGAACCTACAAGAAACTTCCTAATTTTTAAGGTTAAAAAGATTGCTTAATAGCAATTTTTTTCCTAACCTTGTGAATATTACCAATCCTTGGAGAAGACGAGCAAGAGGAAGATGATGATAAGTTCGTCCAGTTATTCTCAGCTATGTCTTTGCTGAATGCCTTCATCACATCTTCCTTGAGTTCCATGTAGCGCGTTCTTTTCATCCTCTGTTCCTCTGGAGTGCCCTTCTCCAATAACAGAGTACCTATAGTATCATCCTCCACAAGCTTATCCAGAACTATTGTGCAGTTGGGAAAGAAGCGTCGAGCTTTCTCCACTGCCATCAAGGAAGAGAGAAAATAAGTCTTAAACCTGTGGAAATAAAGTTTTGACCTTGTTGCAAATATTTCTTTTACAAAACCATTTTTTACCCTGTTAGTTGTTCCTAAGGTTCTATTTATCAACTGGTTCTTGAACTTGTCATAAGGTTCTGTTCTTACTGACCAGTTTTTGACTTTAAAGATTTTTCTTTTTATAACCGGTTCTTGACCCTTCCATAGGTTCTTTTATGATTTTATCCACCAGTTGCACATTTCCTTACCAAACATATTCTTCTTTGCAGTTTTAAAGTTTGACATCTTTGCTATACGACATAGTTTCCAAACTCAATCTGGATTCTGTAACACCATCTTGCGTTCAATGGAATGGTAAGTTTATAGAAATCTATTCATATTCTCCAAAATATTATGATATTTTACAGATTCTTGAGAGATTTCCATAATAATTTGATTGCGTTATTGGTATATTTTGTAAACCTGTAAATTGGGTCACTCTTTGTAATTTTCAGACAAAAAAGTTGCACAAATTTTATTTACTGTTCATAACCCAAGAAAGCAAACTTCAGACAAAAAAAGTTGTAAATTGGGTCGTTCTCTTTGACTAGAACTTGTAAAGCAACTACAGACCTGAAACTTTATCAGTCAACTTCTTTCACTTTCTCAAAGCTCTTCACGAGCAGTGAAACCTAATATAATTTTGAAACCTTCTAGCAATTTTGACTTAGGCCATGTGATGAGAAAGTTTCAATTTGGATTTCTGTTAGGCTGAACTCCGGTATAAATGAACATTCAATCACATGAACAAAAAAAGGGTAACAAACTAGAAAGCAAACAGCGCAAGATTTACGTGGTTTAGTTGAGCCATGGGAGATGAGAAAAATACACTGTTAAACATGGAAATGCAAGAATAGAAAGAAACATATGAAATCCCCAAACCCCAGATGACTATCTATAGTACACCATAGAAATAAAACCACACATCTATATATAGGCACAAATCCCTAAAATCTATGTTTTGCTCAACCACTCTCTAAAAAATGTGGCATGTTGCCAATAAACTGAGACTAAAGATTCAAGAGCTACTATGGCCTTGTTTGGTACAGATTAAAATCTAAGTCAATGTCAAATAATCAATATTAACCACATCTTTCATGGGTGCCACAGCTTTTCAACCACACATTTCAAAAACTTCTATCACAATCTACTAAAAATATAATTTTAATCTCCACCAAACACCCTTTATATAATTCCTCTTCAGAATCATTTTCCTTTCACAAGATACATTTTTGACACTGAAGAAGAGATTCTGGAAAAGCTTCACTAAGCTGCAAATTCACACCCGATTTTGTCTAGATCAATTTATCAGATAGAAGAATGTATTCAATGAATATGAGGGAACGGACCAAGAAACTACAGGAATATATAGAGAAAAGGACGAGATGGGAGTCACTAACAAGGCAACTAGTCAAGGACTTGTGGGGGAAAACATGTGCTGCAATGCGGAAAGCAAGTAACATGCATGATCCAAGAGTCGATAAAGTGAGCTTATTACACCTTCTGAATTCTAAAACCTGTCATCTGCTAATGGACTATTTGTATACTTTTATTCACTTCGAAGTCCAAATTAAATTTAGGATCCTGTGACCAAAATGGGAGAACCATGGGGGTGAAGGCAAATCGAAACTAAAAAAGTAAAAAGGGAAATGCAATGAAGTAGGCTTTGTAGAAAGGGGAAAAACCTTTTTGCATGAAATGAGGTATTTAAGTTAAAAGGAGCATTCCCTCTCAAACCTCCTCGAGCAGAATATGACTAGTTATGCCTTACTATATTTCTCTAGTCTGAAATAGTTTGAAGACCTAGTGATCCATAGAGAGACAGCCTAAGAATGAATAAAGTACTTGGAAAATGTTTATATTCATAAGCATAATTCATTTGAAAATCTATCAATTTTTCCATTGACACCATATGAACCCAGATTTGATGCTACAGTTTTCTACTTACATTTTCTAATTGTGATTAGAATCCAAAAAGGCTGAATAATCATTCATGTCAATCAATAGGCAAGTGATTAGATCGCGGAAGGTTGTGATAATTAAGTTTACCAGTTTTTTGCAGCGATTGCAGCCTCAACTGAAGCCTTTTGACTTGCTCAGATGGTATTTCATTTAAATCCACCTCCCCGAAATCCCCATATGTTCCTCTAGATGCTGAAAGGCCAGCAAACTCTGAGGTAGAATCTGCATGTGCTAACTGCATGGCTAATCTGGCTTCTAGGGGAAACAGGGCTCGTGCCATTGCCACTGCCACATGAAAACAAGATATATAACACTCGCATTTAATTTAATGTAAAACGCATTATGGGGTAAAATAAAGGTATATCTGAAATATGATAATTTTGACCATACACCTACATTAACCCAAATTTAATAACCATGCCTGTAAGTGTGAACCAAATTTAATGGGTTCCAGGAGTTCATTAATCACCATGGAGCCTTTATCCCTGAATATGGGGCATGCTTCTTATTCAATTTAGCAACAAATGATTCTTTCAACCGGGGGAAAAAAATATAGTGTATTTTGCATTATATCGATTAATGATTAACATACAAATAAATACAAACTATACCTTAACGAGGGATCTAGACATATTTTAAACACAAGAATAAAGTTAGACATGACATGCCAGTTGAATTAGATCAGGCTGAAGAAAGAATGTGGAGATCCTCATGTGAGTTTCTAACAAGTGTTATAGTAGTATATGTACATAGTTAAAATACAAAAGAAATACCAAATAAGCAACCTTATCTACCAAGAGATAAAGACACTTGATTTTAACATATCCCTGTAAATGGCATATTTCAAGTTAATTAGTAAATTCGTTGTGTGCAACAGTTGACAATACAATTTAATATAAACAGTATGGTTGTTTTTTAATTTGACTTCCAAAGTTTTAAACATTAGGCAACAAATCTATGGCCAAGAAAAAATCAGAAAAGGTGAAATATAACTGAAGACGGGAGCAGAAATCAGTGCAATTCCTAATGAATATGTATTTCTTATCCCACCTCCGTCCAGGTATCTGATTTTAAATAAATTAAGAATGCATTTGTTTATAACAGCAAGGGAAATGATGAAGAATTCAAAAATGCATTAGATGAACCCTTTACACTTACCGTCTTCATTTTATTGATTGATTTCAGCTCAACTTATTTTTTCACCTGTATTTTTTTTATTACTCGATTAACAGTTGGTGGCTGTAATAATTTTTTTGTATTCAGAAAAAATAACTAAATGGATGCATTGCTCCAAAAGTTTTCATCCATGACTTCTCGCTTTGAGCTTCCTTATGTAGAATATGTTACAGGACCAATCACTTCTCAGTGAATGTAACTAGTGACATAAACAAGTTCCATTTTAATGTATCACTATGAAGCAGAAAGAATTTAAACAAGCAAGTAGTATATATTGTTGAACCACATAAGATCTCATCAAATGGCTTCACATCAAATTAGACATCTCTTTATCTTTTCATATGATGTGCACGATTCGGATTTACAGTTGATGTTTCATTCCATATGATTTACAAATTCAATTAAATAAATTCCTCCGCGATTTTTTATCCAAGACCAATCCCGTTTTAAGTAATAAACACGCAAGTGACAAATGAATAGATACCAGAAGCATAATTTTAAAACCTGGCCCGGAACGACCGTCAAACCGGAAAACCGGTGGGCCAGACCCTTGACCAGGCCGGACAAATTAATTTGATAGAAATGTACATGACTTGGTCAAAAATGGGCTTTAACTGAGTTAACTGGCGATTTACCCAGTCCAGTTGACCGGTTTGATTGGATTTTGAAATTCTCTTACAAAATTTTTGGGTCAAGGGAATGAACCTTGGACTTCTAAAAAAAATAATGGGTTCCTCACCACTTCAACATAAAATACTTTAGTGTTACTTGTGTGCAATAACTCATAACTATCTAATGAATTATTTATAGTTTTTATAAAAATATTCTTTTAAAAAACCTTGGTCCAACCTTTTACTTTATTTTATAGACCTAAATAATTAGTGAAAAAAAAATTAGAAATTTTAATTTTGCCCCTAAATTTTTTTTATACTTTATATTTTTTTTTATAAGTTTTATGCAATAACCCGCAGGTTGAACCACCGGGTTACCGGTTGTACCACTAACCTATTGACCCGCTGCATAGTCCGGGTTTGTGTCAGGGTAGAGTCTGACAACCATGACTAGAAGTCTTACTATTCATCTTCGATATCAAAAATCCTTCTGAGCCACAGTTTTGTCTATTTTATTTAAAAATAAATTAAACACGTAAAAGTTAATCAAATATTTGCAAAATCACTTTAGTACTAATAGACAACGTGTATGAGATAGAGAAATGCAAGACAGTGCATTCTCAAAGTGAACACAGGGCATATACATGCATAGGTTCAGAAAAACAATTCTATACATCTTATGGTGAATTTGGAAGAGAAAATGTAAGTCTGATCCCAAATGCAATGGAATCCCTTAATTTCAATGAGTTTTGAGAGTGATGCTGCTACAAATTGGAGGTGCAGACGGATAGAAATACAATAGATCATTTTAATATTTATACTAGGTATTTACGGATGTGAAGAATATTAAAAGAGAAGCTTTACACTACCCCTGTAGCAAAATACGATCCTTGCAAAACACTCATTTGGTATCTTATGAGTTCATCTTCCTTCCAATATAGATTGCCTCAACAAATTTCCAACAGATTCTCTAGAGTGGTTTATCTCATCATACCAAACCTTGCAACAACAAAAAAAGCATCGACTTTAAGAGAAATGCATTCTTACCTCTATTTTCAAAAAGCAACAGATTCATGTGAAGATCATCAGGCACCATCATTGATGACATAGACACGTTCCCAACCAGTGGATTTCCAAGCATCTCCCTCTCCAGCACATCAATACATAACTTATCTTTATTAGTTTCGTGGCCTTCCTTTGTTGCCTCATTATAGTCCTTTGGCCGGGTTAGCCTCCGGCATATTTTAACAGCCGTCTGTCCATCATTTGTAGTATCTGATACTGATGCACCCTCGTTCAGCAGCCCCACTATTACTGATGGATCCTTACGCCGGGCGGCTACATGGAGCACAGTGTACCCTCGAAAATTCCTAAGGTTGACATCAGCTTTACCTAAGTAGAGCACTTCATTAACAACCTTAGAATTACAATAGGAAGCAGCATAATGAAGAGCATGAGCAGCATCAAGTGTGATGCTAGATTCCTCCAGAAGCAACTTCACCAATTCAACATCATTAGAGTCTAATGCCTTGTGAATCCTTCCAATTCTCTTTTCATTCATGGGGTCCACACTCACCAGATCATGCTCACCAGCTTTCTGAGATTCAAGGCGAAGTGATTGAATGTCACTTAGAACTTCATGAGGAAGCTCCTTCTCAAGAACGACTTTGTCTAAATCCGAGTGAACTAATCTATGGACACAGTAGAACAGAAGTTGCTTTAATTGACAGTGAAAGGCTACAGCAAGAATTGGAATGATATCTTCCGAAAAAGCTTTATCAACGAAGTCAATAAGACGGCGCTGCATGTAAACAAAGAATATAATATCAGAATGCATGTTATTATGGAATGCACGGTATGCACATTCTATAACAGTGAAAAGAATTGTAAGCCATCGTTCAGCATGATGTGCAGGTTCTAATCAAGGTGCATTATGCATATGTTTCTGTAAAGGGATAGAATCCCCCATCGAATAAAGATGAAAACATATACCAACTTATAAGAGTTTGTGCTACTACTCTTAACAAGGTTGACCTTTTAAGATGGAACCTCAAATCTTAACATGGTATCAGAGCCGTTAAGCTCCAACGAGCGATTTGATCCGATTAAGACTCAAAAAAATTGAGTACATGGATTTCAAGATTTGTCTGGTCAAACGAGCCACCATCTTGCGAGGGCATGTTAAGGGATAGAATCCCACATCGAATAAAGATGAAAACATAGACCAACTTATAAGGGTTTGTACAGCTACTCTTAACAAGATTGACCTTTTAAGATGGAACTCCAAATCTTAACAGTTTCAAAAGTCGATAGCTCTACTGACTTCATACATTTTACAAGCAGCACAGAGAGATATGACATTGATCCACTTGAAGTGGCATATTTAAAGCCACATAATGGCGCCAACTCCTGCTTCCAAAGGAATAGGTGGGAAATATGGGGATAGATAAGCATGTTTGGAGAATTATTTAACATTACTAGAATAATATTTCCAGTTATTTTTCCAAATAGCATAAAAGGAGCTTTATTAGACTAACAGAATATCCGTCGTAAATCTATGCAGAATTTTTATGTTCTTTTAGAGACCTTGTGCATCCTCCATATTTAGTTAATTCAAGTGCAGTTATTTGAAATCAAAGATGTTCAGAAAACAATGTTTAGCGAAGCCCAAACCAATAACATAAAGAAACAATTCTATTTTATTTTTTTCCGTTATTGGAAAAAGATCTTTTCAAAACTCTGAAAGTGAACTCCATATGTATGCATACTCATTCAATGCAAAGAGCTTAACCAGTTAGAGACAGGACAAACCTGAACAAGCATAACAAGTTCTTTAATCTGAAAGGTTGCAGAACCATACATCAGTTCCACAGCATAATTAATAGCGGGGGGGCAAGCATCATGAGTACAAGATTCATCAACACATGTTGAAACCTCAGGTGGAGATGGCTTAAGCTTTGCAGTATATAAATAAGTTAAGAGAACCTTGAATGCTTCAAGTCCAATATTGTAATGAGGCACCAATTCTGACATGAGATATTTCGGTTTACTTTCCTTAACAGAACTGCCATTCCCATTCTTAAATAGCTCGTGGAAAAATGGACTCCGTACAGCCAAAATACAGCGATGGACACCCACAGGGGTTCCCTCAACTTCTATCACTGCATCACTTTGGTCACACTCAGCCTCAAGCAAAAGCTTTTCAAGGCTGTGACTGAGTCGATTAAAACAAAACAATTCAAGATTGGTTTCTACTTCATAGCCAGCAGAGGAAGGTGAGCTGAGGTTATTCGACCCATTTGAAAGATCAGAAGCAAAGTCATAAGATAAAGAATAGTCATTTCCACTATCCATAATAAACAGCTTAGTTGTCCCTCAGATACTAATTGTCATCCTCTCAGACAGGTAAACATTGACCTCTATAGAGCAGCAAGCAGATAATTATCTCTCGTTTATTCAGGAGACTAAAGCACAATCCTATTGCAACTGAATTTCAATAACCAAAACTACATAGATCCGAGCCCAGGTCCTCAGGATACTTCTGAATCAAATACTTCCAAGAAAACAAGTTCCCAGCAGTCAAAATTGAAGTCTTGCTCTCAAGATAATGAAAACTCTCGGGAAGATTCAATTTTCCAGTAGTTTTCAACTCTAAATAAAGCAAAATCTTGAAATCCCTATCGACTCTTCAAGCATAACCTATTAATCGAATCACAAACAAGTTCCTTATAACAACAATAAACAATATTTCTATCCCCCACTCTCAAATCAAAGAAAAACCCTCAAATCAACATTTGCAGCTCATTAGTCAACTCACCAATTATTCATAATCTCGTCTGGTCACCACAAGACTCAGTAAGCAATCTGCAAAGAGAAACTTAAATTTCTTAACTTGCAGAAATGATTAAAATTCAAGATAGAGATCACATATCAATGCAACCCTAGTTCAAGAAACAAAATAAAAATTAACATAGCCTAAGAACCCCCTTTGAGCTCTTTAACAAACGCTTCATCTACAACTAAAACATATGAAACTGTTCAAGAAGCAAGCAAAATAATAGAAGCAAATTGCTTACCTTCCCTTAAAGATTCAACCAGCTTCACTTGGGTAGTTGTGTTGACTCTGCTAGAAAAGGCAAACGAAGCTATAAAAACCCAAGAAGACAGACAGCAGTACGAGTGACGCAAAATCTTAACCCCAAAGTGGAATTATTGTTAGATTTGAACGCGTGTGTAACAGTACTGGACGTACACAAGGTGAGAAGGAGCCATACCCATGTGTAAGAAACCTTGAAATTCACGTTGACTGATTAGATCGTGTTTGGATAAACCTTAATAAAAGTAAAGTAACTTTTTTTGTCTTAAGACAGATTAGTTATTTATTTACTTTACTTAATAAGTGATCATTTTAAGCATAGCCAAACATTTACTTGCTTCCATCTCTAGACTCGTCTGCCGAAAACAATATAATAAAAAAAAAAGAAAAGATATAAGGTCCCCACGCGTGAAAACCATCAAAACTAGTGTCTGAAGATAAGGAATAGAATTAGAGTTATGCTGTACTACCGGAAAACTATTTGCCAATACTCACAAGGAGTTTTTAAAAATATAAAATTGATTCTGTAAAAATACTATTTTACTCTTAATGAAATAAATTGTAAGATATGTCCTATATCTTTTAATTGTTAGGTCTTTCAGAATTATTTCTTCGTTTCTTCAATTTGGATCATAGGTTCTTAGCACTAAATCTGAAAATCTTAACTCATTATTTTCTTGTAACCAAATCAAAGTATTGTTGTTTCTCGAATTGGTGATATTTTATAGTTGTT